>PVJO010005380.1:0-99109 GCA_004026905.1 Hystrix cristata | reverse complement strand
CACAAACCAAGGCCCGCGGATGAGAAGCAGCATACTAACGAGCGAGTGCAGTACAATGAGAGCCAAACACTCCAAAGGCCGACACACTGGACCAAGGGACCCTCGCGGTGCAGACGCGAGGCAGGTGCACCTCCAGTGTCCGGGGCTGTGTCCTAGGTGCTGGGACTCAGCCACGGTCCCCACGAGGCAGGCTGGTGTGGCGGAGTGTGAGTCTCTCAGTGCCCTTCGCTGGCCAGCCAGCGGCCGGATACCTTCACTGAGTCTCGTTTCTGCAAGTCTAAAACGAGATACCCACTCCACAGGAGGAAATGTTTAAAGCACAGTCTACATGAAAGGACCCTGACAAATGAAATACTATTTTTGTTTTTCTTTGCGGTGCTGGGTGTTGAACCCAGGGCCTTCGCCTTGAGCTACATCCTTGGCCCTTTTTTTATTTTGAGCCAGGGTCATGCTAACTCCTTAAGTTGTTCAGGCTGGGCTTGAATTTACAGTTCAGCTTCCCAGCGGGCTGGAATTCCAGCGTCTGCCGCCGTGCCCATCTGTGGAAGCTAATCCTGACGTAGGCTTTACTATGGGCCAAGGACAGGCCAGACACATGGCGTGCTTTATTTCATTCAGTCCTCAGGTTGCAGGGCATTGCTAACACAGTATGGAAGATGAAGTAGACACACGGCCCCTCATTCCAACATGCACGTCCATCAAGGGCGACGTCCTGGTACACTGTCGCCAGCAGGCATCTGAGAGGCCAAGTGCAAAGGTAAATGGAGGAGAGCAGAAAGGTGTCAGGGACAGGCCAGCTCCCCTGGGAAGCCTGGGGCCACCTGGGTGTGGGACCGAAGAGGATGAGTGGGGAAGGCATGGGCTTCCAGGCAAAAGCTCCTTCTTACCACCCACAGAAGGGGGCAAGCAGACAGGCAACAGGAGGCCCATGTGTGGGGTCCCACAGTCCAAAGCACACAGGAGAGCGTGGGGCCACCCCAGGGAGGCATCAAACTGGGAGGAAGCAGGGAAATGAAATATGATCAAGGAAATTACTAGCCACGCATGATGGCACCCAGACCTGTAATCCCAGCACTCTGGGAAACCGAGGCAGGGAGATTGCAAATTCAAGCTCAATCTGGGCAATTTAGCAAAATCCTGTCTCAAAAGAAAAAAATGAAAAAAGAGCCGTGATAAGGCTCAGTATGAAGACCCTGGGTCTGATCCTCCCTACCAAAGAAGAGAGAGAGAAAGAGAGGAAGGGAAGGAGGAAGGAAGGAAGGAATTTATAGGCAGTCGTCAATGTGTTCTCAACACCTCGTCCTAACCTTGAAAGAAACAAGTCTCCCAGGCCCAGCGCTTGTGACTGGACCCCTGCTGCCCACCGCAGCTCTTGCTTCAGCACTGCTCGCAAAGGCTGCTGCGGGCAAGGTGCTGGATCCAGAGTCCTCCAGCTCGTCTGTCTTAATTGAGACAGGACACTTTTCACCACCCTCTGTTCTTTGCACTCTTTTCCTTGCCCTCTTGACCCTTTTTTTCTTTCTTTTTTTTGTCTTGGCGGTAAGGAATGAAGTCAGGGTCTTTACACTGAGCTACATCCTCTGCCCTTTTTATTTTTTATTTCGCTAAGTCTTGCTATGTTGCTGAATTGCCCAGGTCGAGCTTCAGCTTTTGATCCTCCTGCCTCAGCCACCCAGACTGCTGGGGTTACAGGTGCTGAGCTTGCTTGAACAGCCCCAGACCAGCCTTGAGCCTGGCACGCTAGCCATTTCCTCCTTCTTCCTGCCTGGTCTTACAAAAAAGCAGCCCCACTCGCCTCGTACACACCCGCATGCTGCAGTCTGGACACCAGGAATCTCCTCTGGAGCCCTGACCTTCCAGTTGGGGGAACCCTGTATGCAGCACCAGAACCTGCGGGTCGGGGCTGGGGACGTACCTGAGTGCTTGCCTAGCACGTGCCAGACCCTGGATTCAATCTCCAGCCTCACGAAAAACAAAACAAAAAACCAGTGTGACCTGCGCCTGGAGAGATAAGCCCTGGCATTCTCGCCAGCCACAAAAACCCGACTCAAATGAATGGCAAAGGGGAATTTATTGTCCCTAGCGGAAGGGAAGTCCAGGGAGCGGAGAAGGGAAGTCCAGGGAGCAGAGCAGGGTTTAACTCACGGCTCTCGGCTCTCAAAGCACGTTCCCTGGACGTGGCTCTGCTCCTGGGTTTGCCTGTCAAGGAATAAGCCCTGGGGGCAGCTCCAGGCTCATCCCACCTCAGCGAGGATGTCACAGTCTCAACCCCCAGCCAAGGCTGGCCACTCAGTTTAGGTCACGTGCCCCCTCCACAGCTTCCCGAAAAGGAGCGGATGTGACACTGCTGTCCCACTAAGTGACGGCATGATAGGATTTCAACCCCGGAGGGCTTGGAACTATGAGGTGCAGGTGGCGAGTGACAGGTGCGTTTGGGGAAGAGCCCACCATCCTGTGTGTGGGGAAAAAGGGATGAAAAGCAGCTGTAATTGGCCAGGCGTGGTGACACACATCTGTAATCCCAGCACTCTGGGAAGCTGAGGCAAGAGACTCCCAAGTTAGAGTCCAGCCTGGATGATTTAGCAAGACCCTGTCTCAAAATAAAAATTTAAAAAGGGCTAAGGATGCAGCTCAGTGTGAAAGACCTGAACTCAATCCCCAGTACCACCAAAGACAAAGAAGGAGAAGAGAAAGAAGAAACTGAAAAAATATATATTGGGTATTGTCTCCGCAATCCTAAAGTTAGTTGCGTGATATTTTCCCCCTTGTGAAGAGGAAGGAGTGTTAATTATTTTAGGCATTAAAAGAACATTAACGGGGGCTGGGGATTTAGCTCAGCGGTTAAAGTGCTCGCCTTGTAAGCACAAGGACCCGAGTTCGATCCCCAGCACCAAAAAAAAAAAAAAAAAAAAAGAACATTAACGGGTACTAAACGGGACAATGACCAAGTACAACTGGGGGTTTAGAAAAACAAACAAACAAACAAAGTATGGTAATATCAAGTAAAATAAAGTAGGGAATTCCTGGAAGCACAAAGAACTGCCGGGCCTGACAGTGACCTTCCTGGGCTGATGCACAAAGGCACCTCCTCACAGTCGGAGGCTGGGGACAGCGTGCTGGAGAAAGGCTGCGGGGCAGAACAGTGCATCTAGATCCTAAAGCTTTCTGGTGACTGATGGCGTGGAAGGGGAAACAGTATCATAGTTTCTAGGAACAGAAACCTCCCGGTGCGTCTGTACAGCCATGACAGCTGCTGAAGTATCACAATACTTCAACATCATTTGGTAAATAGCTGACACCCTAGCGCCTCTTCCTAAGGCCGGCGCCTCCTGAGCCCACCTCCAGGCCCCCAGTGCATCCCCACGGCCCAGGCAGGGCGGCCTCTGCGGACTGGCGGACCCCCCTGCCATCCTGGCTGCTAAATGGTTCAGCTCTAACCCTGGATAACAGCAGATCTCTCATGAAAAAGTTTCTAAGCTATTTTGCCAAGCCAGGGGAGCACCAGGGAGGCTAGACAGCAGTGGGCTGGGTAACAAGAACGTGGCCAGGTCTTCTGCCCAGTGTCCTAGCGGGCTCCTAAACCCCTCGGAATCCCCAGAGGTGTGAGAAGCGTTTCTGTGTGCTAACGAGATGATATGCGATGGGGGGGGGGGGTGCTATCTGATATCTCTTAAGGGGGTGGGGCCAAGGGAACGCTCAGCCCTCCCCCCACCCCACTTCCTGAGCCAAGAAGGGCTGAAGGCTGAGTCAGGCACTGCTGGCCAAGGATGTGATTCATCCGCCCACATAGTGACGCCTCCTGAAAACCCTCAGGACAGGGTCCGCAGGAGACACCTAGAGGGTGGCGTGCCCCAAGTCTGTTCGGGGGCTCTGCGCGCAGTGCCCCATGCGCCTCTGCCGTCAGGCTCCCCGTCCATACCCTTCCTTATGTCCGTTATTAAAATGCCAAGGAAGTGCGAGTTTGTGCCTGCGCTCTGTGAGTCATCCTAGAAAATCACCCGACCCTGAGAAGTGGGTGGTGGGAAATTATAGTGACAACGAGCTACTCGCCTTTGGCAACTGGAGTGGGGGCCGACCCCTGCGACCGAGCCCTTCTCTGTGAGACCGACGTGACTCCAAGTAGTGTCAGAATGGACCTGACTCATGGGACATCCAATCGCTGTCCACTGCAGGGTCGCTTATATGTGAGGGGAGGGTTGGGGGCTACATTCCGGTGACATGATCATTCACTGTCGTGGTGAGTCTGAGGCAGAAAGAGTGAAAAGCAGCGTTTCATTCACCGTGTCTGGTCCCCCCCCCCCAGAGAGAGCCCGCACCTGTGACACATCCTACTCTTTGGGCATGGTGGTGCACACCTGTATCCCAGCATGCTGGGAGGCTGAGGCAGGAGGGTTGAAAGTTCCAGGCCAGCCTGGGCAACTTAACAAGACCCTGTTTCAAAATTTTAAAAAGCAAGGCTGGAAGGCCAGGGATATGGCTTGGTTCAAAGGCCTGAGATTCAATTCCAAGTACCACAAAATTGGGAAAAAAAAAAAAAAAAAACACCCCACTCTTGATTTGGTTCTTTCAGCAGGACAAGGATGGTTACCAGCCAGTTCCATGTTGGGAAATCGTCAGCATTGTCTGTAATCGTTTTATTCCTCTTTTACCCTGCACTGGGGAACCATGATATTTAAGCAAAAGTAAACATAAAACGGAAGATGAATTGCTAACTCGGATTTGCTTTGGATTACTCCCCATTCAACAAATCACAAAAGAGATTAGAGCTTCCGTTTGACCCAGAAAAAGTACAAAACCAAAGGGACAGTGACGATGTCATCTATTTATAACCATCCTCTTAAGAGGTGCTGCCTTTTGTAAAAGGTCAAATGCTTTAGGAAAAAGCAAGAATCAAATAAATCAAGTGACTGGTGATTGCTTGTTCATTGGGCAAAGTATTCTAAACGGATTTGGAACTCAAGGAGTCCTCTCAAACTTGTGATATTCAGGCTAGGAATATAACTGTTCTTTAGCAATTTTGTGGTGAATTTTTATTTCTATTTTTTAATTTACGTTAGTACTAGGGATTGAACCCAAGGCCTCTCTATCACATGCTGAACATGAGCTCTACTACGGAACTATATTCCCAGCTCCAATTTTTATTTTTAGAAAGACATTTAAATTAAGACAAGAGAAAATCAGTCCGGTTGGTCTTCAGGAAGTTAAATGGAGACTTACCACTTGAACCAGCAAGGAATAGAGCCCAAAGAACTAAAAACGGGTATTCAAGTAAAAACTTCCAAAGTAGATTCACATAGCTTTATGTATAATAGGTGGAAACAACCCATTGTCCATCAGTTAATGTGTAGCTAAGCAAAATATGCTATACCCTTAAGTGGCATATGAAGAAATGAACTTTTAAAATATTATATTTCATTATATTTTAAGCAAAAGGAGCCAGACACAAAAGACCACATAGTTTAGATTTTATATGTGTGACATTGCCAGAATAAGCGAATCCATATGGATAGAAAGCTAAAGGGAGAGAAAAAAGGGGAGTGACGGGTTAGGCAGATGGGGCTTTCCATCCACAGGGATGAAAATATTCTGCAATATGGGTGGTGAGGGTTGCACAATGTTGTGAATGTACGAAACACCGTGGAATTGTACACTGCAAGTTGCGAAATGGATGAATATTGTATTACCTATGTTGTACCTCAATAATTTTTTTTTTTAAGGCAAGAGAAGGCAACTGGGCAACCAGCCTCTGGCCCCTGCCCACCAGCAGCAGCACTTCCTCCCCATAGGTTTGCTTGCTTCTTTCCTTCCTTCCTTCCTTCCTTCCTTCCTTCCTTCCTTCCTTTCTTTCTTTCTTTCTTCTTCTTTTATGGTGCTAGAAACTGAACCTCTTAGCAAGCACTCTAGCACTGAGCTATATATATATATCTCAGTGGGCCCCTCTGATTAAATCTTCAATATTTAACTTTTTTTTCAGTACTAGGGATTGAATCCAGGGCTTTTTTGGTGGGAGCGGGAGGGCTTGCTAAATCACTAAGTTGCCCGGGCTGGGTTTGAAATTAGGTATCCTCCTGCCTCAGCTTCCCAGAGTACTGAGATTATAGGAATGTGCCACCATACCTGGCTAATATTTAACTTCTTAATCACACTGAAAAGTACGATGTATTTATTTTCCTGATACTTTATATAAAGGAACTAAGAACAAACTAGTTTTACATATAAAAATCACTTTTTACCAGGGGATAAAAAAACTTATAACAAAAGAAATGGTTCTCCTCTGGTTTGTTTTTGGATATTTTTGAGACAAGTTCTCACTATGTAGCCCAGGCTGACCTCAAACTCAGGATCCTCCTGCCTCAGCCTCCTGAGTGAGCTAGAATTACAGGTGTATGCTGCCAAAGCTAACTTTGCCGTAATCTGGTTTTAATGGTAAGCTTGTAACAAGGCACAAACCAAAGAAGCTTCATGTAAAATGGTTGCTTGGCAGCCACAGATTATGATTTTAAGCCTGCTGGGGTTACCAGCGTTCAGGACTGGAGACTAAAGAAAAGGCCAGGAAGCATGCTTTGATGTTACATAGCGCCTCACCAGAGCAACACAGAGTTTCCTGCTTCTCGCGTTGGCTACCTTTACATACAAATGTGGTAAAGACACACATCACCTCAGTGTGCAGTACCAGGGACAGAAACATCTGATTTCTTATCTGTGGAAAATCTGGAAAATTTTTCTCCAAAAATAAAAAAAGAAAAAGAAAAAAGCATACAATTTTGGATTTCCTACAGATTTCTGAGTCAAAAACAACATCTAAGGTTGCTATTTTAAAACCAATTTAGAGAATTTTTTTATGACAGGAAACTATCCTAACAATGACACCTTATTTCCTGCAAATGACAAGTAAATTCCACACATTCTCATGTCCGCCAGAGCCCCGGGCTGCTGTTCCTGCATCTGAGTCACCTAAGTGTGTATTTCATATATCATTAGCACGTTTGGTATTCTGAGGTCTTCTTCAATATTTGGAACATCATAATTGTACGTTAAGTGAAATCAGACACACAGCTCAAACATCACGTGGTTTCTCTTAGATGAGAAACACAAAGAACAAAATAGAAGGGAGATAAATGGGAAATGGAGGAGTTCTGATACTTCCCCAAATTATAAATTCCATCATTTCAAAAATATTTCAATACATGTGCTCATCGGTTTCATTTATACTTAGTTCATTGCAAAGAAAGATTTGTGTGATTATCTGTTTTTTTCTTTTTTGGAAGAATCTTTTTGGTTTATGTCTCATATTCTGGGTAACTACTTTGAAGACAATGGTACACAGTGTAATAACTATTGCTATTCTCTTATTATTTGATTTTGAGATTTTGGGTTTTTTTTTCATACAAAGATTTTTAAAAAGAATTGGACAAACTAAAAAAATATAAAACATTAACACTTGAGAAAGGCTTACATGAGCCCTGGTTACTTTGATTTTTACTGAGGGGCTCTTAAAAAACTCCAACTGAATCTTCTAATACTAATCTCAACATGTAGTCCTAGAATAAAGTTTTGTCCTGGCAAGCTCTGAGTTCAATCCCCAGCACCCTCAAAAAAAAAGAGTTTCACGGGCTTGGGATTTATTTAGTTCACTGGTTAGAGTGCTCGCCTTGCAAGCACAAGGCCCTGAGTTCGATCCCCAGTGCCAAAAAAAAAAAAAAAAAGTTTCGCTACTATCTACAAACATGATATAAATCTGTTTCTCTTCTTACCCCAGAAGTAGCAGTGAATTTACATGAAATCGTCTACAGTCACCGAAGTGTTTGGACGTATTAAATAGAAGGAACGGGAAAAAGACAAGTCTCAGGCGACCTGACCCCAGCTGGGTTCCCTGAACACTCATCGCAACAGGGAAGGCATGTGATGGAGTCTGAGAATTGCAGCAGACAAAGCCATAGCTCCCTCCTGGAGGGGTGCAGAAGTTCACACGGTCGAGATCCTGCTCGAGTTTAGCTCAACATTCCCGTACCTCCTCGCCACTCCTCTTTGCTAGTAACACGATTAACATTCCGCAGACACCCCGGGCATTGCGGGTCTGGACAGTCTTGCTGAATTTACAGCCCCTGGTTTTCTGGATAATCATTGTTTGAGCAAGAGACACCCCAGGTAGTCAGATGTCTAGGCGTTTTGTTTGCTTGCTTGTTCACTTTGGTCCTGAGGGCCACGTGTATGCTGAGCTCACGTGCTCTGCCACTGAGCTACGCACTGAGCCCCGAAATGTTTTCAGTCTGCAAAGTAATGATACGGCCACACCAGCCAAAAGCACATTTGTTAGCGTTTTGGTCCCTTATCCACTTCCTGACCTTTGCATAAAAGGCTCAGCCTGGGATGCAAGGCAACAGGTCTGACGGTGGCCACCAATTTTCACCATGGAATGTACCTGAGGGCATTTCCAAGAATTCCGTTACAAAAAAGGATGAAAGAAAGGCAGCCCCCCTTTCTACCCACACTGCCGTCCCATTGTACGTGTCGTAGGTTCGCGGAGATGCTTGGCGAGGTACGAGCGAGAGCTCTGGGTTCAAATTCCAGGCTCCTCTACCTTGCTGATAGGTTACCTTGGACAAACTACTTCGCCTCCCTGAGGCGCAATTATTTTCATCTGTAAAACAGAATAATAAAAGTACCTACCTTTGACAGAAAAGATCTTATTGAAAAAATTCAAGATTAAAAAATGGCTGCACGTGAAGCCTGGAGAGTATGTGTGTGTTGAGCACTTTAAAAATGTTGACTGCTATTATTTCTCATTCTCCTGACCCCTTCCTTAGTTAATGCACGTTTATAGTGGGAGACGAAGTCAGAAACACATGTGCAAAGATCAAGCCTTCTGAGCCTGGTGGAGGAACAGGTGGGTGCAGGTTGAAGGGCGAGAAGACCCTGCCGAGGCCCACTTCCCGGAGCCTGCCGGGGTGGTTCCCTACCGGTCACACTCCCTGCCCGCTATCCAAAGGCACAGGACTGGGCCCTCTGGATGCACGAATTTCTTTCTACAAAAGAGCTGCTATACGATGGGGGTGTCCCTAAACTGATGGATTAACTCACACTCGGTCACCACCACTGGGGCCACACACACACACACACCCCATCCAACCCCAGCCCGCTCTGAGATCCATTTCCCTTGCTACGGCAGAGAACAGGAGCTGAGCCCCTTGACCTTCGTGAAAACAGGCAGATGATCTATGAACATTTTGGGTTTTGTTTTTTTCTCTTCCTTTACTCTCTCCCCCCACCTCATTCCACCTCCTGATACTGTGGATTGAACCCAGGGCCTCGCACATGCTAAGCAAGCCATCTACTGCTGAGTTCTATCCCTGGCCTAAATATTTGCTGAATGAATAAATAAATGTTTGAATGAAGGAGGGTTAAATACGCTCATGAATAATGGAGGGTAAAGAAGCAGAAAGATTCTCAATATGCAAGCAATTTCTGTTTGCCGTCTAGGCCGGAGGTGGCTCTTGCACAGAGACCCGGATATCCAGTACTTAGCTCTGCACTCCATACAGTCTGGGTTGCAACGGCCCAGTTCTGCAGCCTCACGTGAAAGCAGCCACAGACAACCTGGAAATGAGTGGATGGGCCCGTGTTCCAATAAAACTTCATATATGTACACAGAAATTTGAAGTTTATGATTCTCATATGTCATGAATTATTTATGTTTTCTCAACCACTTAAAAAACGTAAAAATCATTCTTACCTCACAAGGCTTAGCTGTAAGCTGCCAACTCCTGTTTGAGGAAATGATAAGAGACAAGTGGATGAGGAAGTGGAGGGAACAGAGTGTTTATTGAGTGTCTACTGTGTATCAGGGACAGTGCCGAGCGCTGCCGAGGGTCCAGCAGGGAAGAAACCAGGCAAAGTCCCACCTCTCAGGAAGTAATGCTTTAAACAGGAGAACAGATCACAAACAAGATGATGGCAGGCTGGGAACTCAGAGTGGAGGAAATGAACAGGATAATGAAACAGGCCAGGGGAGGCCACTTCCGAGAGGCAGAGTCTCTGTGCTGTCTTGTGCGTGACCATGTTTAACGCACTGGACACTCCAAGGAAGGAGCATGGCGTCCAGTTTAGAGATGGGAAAGTGAGGTCTCCCAACCGGCAAAGCCGGGAAAGCCAGGCCACCCACCTACATGCTGCTGCCAATCTGAGGCTCTGTGGAGCAACCGGATCAGATGCTAGATAAGAGTCCCGAGTCTCTGGTCCAAATCTGCATCTGCGCTGACTCTCTGAGCCTCAGTTTCCAAGATGGAGAACGAGGGTAATTATCAGACGGATGTGACGTGTAAGATGCTGCCAACACTCCAGTCGACAGTACCTGGCACACGGTTCAGTGAAGGTTTTGAACAGCCTCCATTTTTCTCAGCTAGCACTAGTTGTCCTCTTTAGCGCCAGCGTGTTGTTCCCAAACAAGGCACGCCTGATCTGTTGCGCATTTCGCCTCCTCAGGTGTCACCCTCTTCATTTAATTACTCTTCCGGTGAATCTGAATTGCTGATTGCCCGTCCTTTGCAAACTAAGCGCCGAGGGCACCAAGAGGGATTAGTCCCGCAGACTCGACCTCACACACAAAACAACACAGCCAAATCTTGGGGTTGTTGTGCCTCACCAAAGCTCTAGCTATGTCCTTGGACATGGCCTTGTGGCAAAGTTTTCACTGGAAAATGAAATGCCAGACGATAAGCAGAAAAAGCACCTCCAATTCCAATGTCATTACGGTACATTCTTATTTCCCATTATCTACATTTATCTTGTGCTTAGTAAAATCTAAAAGGTGATATGTCTGGGAGGCTATTCAGCAGTAAAGACTGTACAAAGCACTTTTAGCTTAAATTGTACAAGTTGGAACCTTACTCTGCATCAATAGTCAGAATTATGGGTTCAGTTATGTAAAGAGAGGAAAAAAATAGGGAAAGTCAGTTTTCCATACGCATTCAAAGGGCATAATATTTAGCTACCAAGTAAGTAATGTTCTAAAAGTATATGAATTTCTAGGAGGAAAAAAATCTTATGACTATGGTTTTCTGGTTTGTCTGTTTGTTTGCATGTCTGGGGATTAAAGCTAGGGCCTCACACATGCTAGGCAAATGCTCTGCCACTGAGCTGTAAGACTCCATGATATGAGCAGAATTTTAAAATTAATGCTATGATTTCACGCATAATCAAAATAGAGCTTTACTTTTGGGTAGGAAGTGGAAAAGAGAAAATTTTAGTTGATTAAAGATATACATTTAGGAACTGGCGTAGTTATGAAAATTTAATAGCAGACAGAGGAGCTTTTACTAGCAAGTCACTGAGTGTGAAAATGATTTAACTGTCCCGAGAGTGTTGATCTGCTGTACTAGCAATGCCCAGTGTGAAACACTTCGGAAATCTCCGATATATCAAGGTGTTCTGTCAGGTCGGAGTGTGACCATCCGAGGCCCGTCGGAGAGAGCAATCACCCTCAACTCTGCATAATACAAAGAGGACAAGGGGCTGGGGATTTAGCTCAGTGGTTACAGTGCTTGCCTTGCAAGCACAAGGTCCTGAGTTTGATCCCCGGCACCAAAAAAAAAAATTTCCTAATACAAAGAGGACAGGCTGGGGAGACGTTCAGTGGTACAGTGGGGGCCAATCCTCAGCTCCACCTCCAAAAACAAAACACAAACACAAACAAAAACCCAAAGAGGATTTAACCGAGAGACTACTAATAAATGTAGACAGAGTTCAGAAAAGTCCCCCAAAGAATGCAGGCTCCTGGGGCTAGTAAGCAGCGCTGTCTAGCGTCAGCAATGGAGACAGGTGTGGTCACTGGAATCCTAACCAGCCTGCAGAGAGGACAGGGTGGGAGGACAAGGGACCTTCAATTTAGGACGGGGTCAAGCTGAGGTGACACCATATGGAGGAACCAAGGAAATAAATGTCCGCCTTCCCTTCATCCGTTGGGGCTCCTGGAGAGAAGGCGGGGTGGGGAAATGAAGGAGGTAGAAGGGAGGGTGGGACAAACACAAGTTCCTCAGCACTCAGGCGTTCCTTGCTAAGTGTGTTTTCCATTTATGTACCTCAGACGAGTCCAACACAATATTAGTCTTTAGGAACATTGTCTCCACTCCTTGCCTTATATAAGTCACGTGGCTGAGAATTGTGATGGTGAACCTACGGCACGTGTGCCACACCAGGGACACAGAGCCCCTCTGTCCCACGTGAGCCAAGCCACCCCAGCAGCTGAGCATCAAATATTTGAGTTTAATTGCAGTGTTGTCCCTTTGCGACAAATAACTAGGTTTGGGGTTGCAGTTTGGATATTCAGTCTCTAAATGGCGCCATCACTAGCTTAGAACTATGTCGTGTTTTGTTTTGTTTGTTTTTTTCTTCAGTGTTTATTTATTCCAGGCCGGCCTTGAACTCACTGTAACCCAGGCTGGCCTCAAACTGGCAGCAGTCCTCCTGCCTCAGCCTTTGGAATGCTGGGATTACAAGGTGTGCCACTATGTTCCCCTTTTCATCAAATTTATACTCATCTCTGAAGGTTTTTGTCCAGCTCCTACTATTGATTTAGCACCATGGATCTATATTCTGCAGTACTCCCAATTCTGATACATTGTTAAATTCAGTAGCATTTATTTTTACTTCAAGTAGCCTAGTGGTCTCTTATTTTCCCCACATTGAGAATTCTCACATTCATTTTTACTTTTCAGCGTTACCATATTCATTTTCATTTGAGCTCCAAGTCTTCTGCAAATAAGATGGTACCCTTAAAAAAAGTCACGAACTGTACCTCACAGTAAATATTCAAGTACAGGCCTGTAATCCCAACACTGGGAGGCTGAGGCAGGAGGATTGTAAATTTAAGCCCAGTCTGGACAATTTAGCAAGAACCTGTCTCCAAATAAAAAATATAAAAAGGGACTAGCGATGGAATTCAATGCTCATTGCCAGTATTACCAGAAATAAAATAAAATAAAAGGAGTTTATTCCCCCACCTTGAGTGTTGATTGGCCCTGTGCTTGGGGAACAAATCTGATGCCACCTGTGGCTCTAACTCTCCCATGCACTAGCGTTGCTCACTAGGGGAGAGGGATTGTTACCAGCAAAAGCTAAGCGATTAAAATGGGCTGTTGGTTTTGCTTGCAGTTCAGAATGCTGCACTGAAATTAATGCTTATCTGTGGACTTGTAGAGCACATCTTAGTAAAGCCGCATCTGCCGAGTCTCCGTTTCAGTTTGCCCTGTGTGACAGACCAGACAGGTACTGGAGGGTTGAGCAAGCACATTGAGGCCTCAGAGGGAGGAAGGCAAAGGTGAATTCAACCTTCACCTAGCATGTGTGGCACACCCCGTGCTGTCTCCGTCTCCAGGGTCACAAAACGGGATCTGATCATTTTTATGAAGGAGTTAGGCAGGTTAAAGGTGGGGGCGGGGAAGAAGGGCACCTAGATCCTCACACCCCAGCCAGGTCTTGAGAGACGGGCGAGTTGGCTGGGAGCAGCAGTGTGGGGTTTGCAGGCTAAGCGGAAAGGACCCAGCCAGGGTCCCATCCTAAGCACAGGAGGAGCATGCAACCAGGGAAGAGGCAGGCATGGAAGGCGCTGGGGCAGCAAGAAGGGTGCCAGGAATTGCAATGCACTCACAGATCATTCCAAAAAATTTGTGTTTAGAAGATAAATGAGAACCAATAAAAGTTTTTAAGGTGGGAGAGAGCATGAGGAGTTTTAGAGAGTTCAGTTCACTCAACTTGCAGTAGTGAGGGCGATAAAAAGGAAACCAACTGGAACAGGCCAATATGTAAGTTGCAGCTCCACTAAGTATGTAAATTAAACAAAAGATTTTGGTTTTGATGCTGGGGATGGAACCCAGAACTTGCCTACACATTCTACCTCTGAGCTGGACCCCGAGCCCTATATCCTGACAGGCAGATCTTCACATGGCTGGGAAGGGATGGTGACCAGCGTCTCCATCAAGCATAGATCTGGGGTGGAGAAGTTAGAAAGAGGTAAAGGAAAAGATGATGGGAAAAGATGATAGAAGGGAAAGTCTCAATAGCCGACTTTTGAAATACTGAGCTTGGGATGCTCACAGAAGCCCAGATGTGCACAAGGCAACGCTACTCTGAAGTTCAGTAGAGGGCAGAAGCTGAAGACGCAAAATTGGGACAATAAACACTGAGAAATTCCCCAAAGACCTCTGTGGCTACACTCTGCCTGAGCTCCACACCTGTGAAAGGAAGACATTCCTCATTACGTGACAGGTTTGTGGTCACATACAAAACTCTGTTTAATGTGAAACACAGAGCTTGGTGATGATAGGCACTGAACACGTGCTAGTTTATTTTGAATGAGAATCCATAGGAGAATTGTTCAAAGTGGGAAAAGGACCAATACATCTTCTTGGTTTAAAATAAAATAAAATAAAATAAATAAAAACAAAGTGGGAAAAGGCACGGGGTGGTGGTGGAGGTTTGGGGAGCTTCTGTATGTAAGAAAGAAGCTAAGCAGTCTGCAAAGAAAACTTCAAGAAAATTATAATGAACATAAATAATACAAGAGAGGCAGCAAATAACCCTTTGGCAAGCTACTAATATTTACTTACTCAGTCTGCTAAGCTCATACACATCAACCCAATAATTCCTGCTCTATGCACCTAGCTGAGGGAAATACAATTTTAAGAAAAATGTTGAAGAGCATTCTTAGAAAAGAGTTACATAAAATGTAGTATAGTTTATAACTGGGGTGATGGTTTACAGGTGGAAGAGGGATAAAAAGAGAATGCTCACAAACTAGGAAAAAATGTATCAATTATTAAGAAATCAGATTGTATAAAAAATAAGGCTTTCCCTTTGGGGAAAAAAGATTAGATCATGTGAGAATGTTTTTATAACTTTCTTAATCTATTGCTATAAATATATATATTATTCATATACACCGGAAACCACTCCTCCCTCCATCGAAAAAGCAAGCAAAAGAAATTGCAGAATATTTGATTGGGGAGAATGAAGAAGAGACTGCTCACCTGCTCTCAGCACCACCCACAACCTGAGCACTACTTGCGGTTCTGAACTTGTTTGCGAAGATTCTTCTCTTCATCTGTCCTCCTGCCGAGCGGGACTTCGAAGACTGACATGCATTCTCCTACTTCTCGCTGCCTCCTTCCTCTGCATTTTTCTTCTGCCTAACACTGCCTTCCTAGAGACCAACACCCCACCCCTGACTCCAAGCCTGGCTGTCAAAACACTATCAGTCCCACCCACTCTCCAGATCCTCTGACCCACTTGGATGTAACTGCTGATCTCTCTGTTCGGTGACACAGCTCTGTTTCCTTCAAGGCGTTATTATTGCATTCTATGCCCCAAATCCTCAGCTGAGATCAGGATGGGGCATAGGGACCCTGAAATCACTGCAAAATTTTATGACTGTATACATATGTGCATTTTCCTGGGAGAGAGGACAGATACCCCTCCCCCACCCCCCAGGTTCTCAAATCTTTCATGGCAGCCCAGAAGTTAATTTAATTCTCCTTTGGTCCTTTTGTCCCATCTGCTCTGCAATAACCTCTGGGATTTAACCATCTCATGTCTCCTCCATGCCCAGAATAGGCATTAGATTACTGGATTTAACCAAATAATCAACACGCATGTTGGTGTTTACCAAGAGGGGGAAATTTTAAAATGAAAGAAGAGAAAGAAAACTCTTAACTCCTCCAACGGAAGAGGCTACCGCAATCCAAATAAGAACAAAAGTGAAAGTGAAATTACTGTATTTTTCTCTAAAACCGCAAGCCCTGCCTCCTATCAGGACTGGGATTGAGGTTTAGGGATCAGGGATCCAGGGCTTTTACCTCGGACCGCCCCTGACACGCTGTGATCTTGGGTAATAATTCTCTGAATTATTACCTACACTTCATTTCCCATTTATGCAACATGGTAAAGAGTTCTTGCCCCTTATCTACCAAGTAAGGAGGTTGCAGGGAAAACAGATGACACACAGAATGCTTTTTGAACACTTCATTAGGCAGAGTCCACCAATCCTTTCATCAGCGAGTCTGTGGTTGCCAAGGCCCGCTCAGCCCCAGTGGTTGTTTTGATGTCCTGCCTTCTTTCAGGTCCAAAATATTTCCAAATGTGCTCAAATTTAGCACTGACGGTAAGAACATCTTAGGCTGGAATGCGCTCTGACCACACTCCAGAATAGCATTTCTCAACAATTTTTAACCCATATTCCCATTTGATAAGTACTACAAATCTCACTCCTTTCTAAATTTTTGTGTTATGAAAACAAGAATCGGTTGTTTCCCTTTTCAAAGTGTACAGTTCTATAATGTTCAGATGAAGAAGAGGAAAAAAAAAAAGAACAAACTGCCAGCTTGCACCAAGGTGAATAAATCTCACATATATTCTGCCCAGAGAAAGAAGTCAGTCCAAAAAGAGCATGTGGTATATGTTTTCATTCGTGTCCATTTCTAGAAAAGCAAACTAAGCTCTATGAAAGAAGGGAGGAAAAAAAAAGAAGGGGGAGAGCAGATGCTGGGGACAGGGCCAGAGAAGCCAGACAGGCTCTGGGCGACATGTGCTCACTATCTGCGCTGTGACGTCGTCACAAGGTGCAAGCCTTACCTGGTGTGTGGAGCCAATAAAACTAGTTTTAAAAATTCTATTATACCACCGAGTTTTCCTCTTCAAACTAGTCCCCTCTCCACCCACCCTGTTCCCATAAGCATTGTCCACACAGGGAGCGTATGACCCACCCGGGACCCTCCGCTCTCTCCTTGCTTGTGTTGTGCTGCCTCTTTCTCCTTCTCTCGTCCCAGACACAGCGGAGGCGTCCTCTCTGCAAGCCGACCCTGAACCTGACTGGGCGCAGCCCTTTTCTGGCTTCACCATGATTTGCTCTCCGGGCTCCTACTCTCCCGTGGGAACCTAGAAACCTAAAGCGCTTCTAACCATTTTGTGTCCTTGGACCCCTTCGGCAGCCTCTTCTCAGAGCAAGGTAAAAAACACAGGCATACGAGGAAATGCACGACCCACAGGTATCAAATTGTTAAAACATACATTTCATGAGGTAACGCGTGTGCCTTTTGATTGATGTGTTAAATAACAAGATCCAGTGGCGGGCCAGATTATTACTAGTATTTCAAAGCGGCGATACGCGTGTACACTATTACAAGACAAATGCAATAACTGCAGTATATGAAAATAGCTGATTTCTCCTGGCAACAGTCACAAGTGTAGCCAGCGCTGCTGTGGTTTGCCATCACCGTTCATAAGTGCAGGAAATACTGTACCACGGTTAGAAGTCAGGGAAAATGTAACCTTTTCGCACCTCAGCCGAGGCCCAGGCTCTGAGAGAGCTGTTAGAGGGGCTGACCCAGCCACCGAGCAGCAGGGCACAGTCCCCTGGTGTCTGTGGGGGGACCGATTCTAGCCCCCTGAGGACAGCAAAATCTGCTCCTGCTCAAGTCCCTCGTGCAAGAGATATTATCAGAAACTAGGGTGAATGTTTAAATTTAAAAACTTTATTACAGTAAAAGACACATTGTCGTGAATCCCCTTTTGTGAATGTCTTTAGTTGCATTACTGCGACTGCCTTTGCGTCCCGAGTGAATTCAAAACATTTAAACTTTCGTGGTCATTTGACTTGGGGAAGGAGCCAGAAGTTAGTTGAACGGTGCCAGAGCTGGCGAATAGGTGGGCAAAGACACGTCATAATTTTTTTTTTTTAACAGAAATTACTGTAAACACTTTGAATTGACGCCCTCAAAAGAGGACTTCCAAAACTGCTTCAGAAAGTGCTAAGGACGGAATAAGTGTGTTCAAAGAGAGGGGAAGTATTTTGTGCGGGATTAATGGCAATGTGTCTTTTGCTGTGATAATTTTTATTTTTAATTTAAACATTCACCATATTTTTATCATACCTCATAAAATGATGTAGTATTTTCCTATAGCCTACACACATCCTCCTGTACATTTTATTTATTTATTCATTTGTTTATTTATTTTGGGTGCTGGGGATCGAACTCAGGGCTTTGAGCTTGCTAGGAAGCACTCTCCAGCTTGAGCTAAATCCCCAGCCCACCTCGCCTGTATTTTAAATCATCTATAGTTCACTTATAATAACTAATACAATGTAAATATGATACAAATAGCTGTATCATCGTGTTGGGAATCACAACAAGAAAAATAGTCTGTAAATGTTCAGCACACAGGCATAAATCCATTTTCCATCTTTCGGTGGCTGAATACATAGATGTAGAATCTGCAGACATGGAGGACCAACTGTAACAACAATAACAATATTAAGAATAAATTTGAAAGCAAAGATAAATAATCGCTTCTGCCTACTACTTTAACCATCACTACTGGTATGCTTATACCAAGGTATATCCTGGGAAATGGCTCACTGACTGCCAAGGAATTCCATGTCCACCTGGAGCCACATCATTCCCTCCCTGCCTGATAACGTGTTCTTCAATTCCTCAGAGCATGAACATAAAACCATGAAAAGAAATACATGATGACTGGAGGGTTTGGAGGAGAAAGTCAGTTTTACTCTGCCACATGCAATGTGGTCTTCAAATGAATCATACAAATCTCAAAATACATAAGAAATGTGAGAAATGCCTTTCACCTGGTCTCTTTCTTCCCACTACAACAAGGAATAACGTAAGATGTTTCGTTCCAACCACGGCCCTCTTTAATATTACTAAATACTTCCTTTCTTCTCTTTGCTATTGCAGTTACTGTCAAGAGCATTTCATAAGAGTGTGAAATAATGAAACAAGTTCAAGTAAACTGGAATAACAATGCAGCACATACGGCGAAAAGCATCCAGTTCACTGTGAATTTCCACATGACCTCCTCTGGTCCCCTCCCAGCCCTGGCGTGTCGGAGAGCAGAGGCCGCTCCGTCCACTCTGAAGGCAGCCGTGGCAGAGAGGCGACGCCTGCGCCCCATCGTCTAACCATGCCCTTAGCTTTCCATGTGGATCGGTTTCTTGACTCTGAGCGTACTCCTAAAGAACTATGGTGAATAAAAAACTTTTTACCTTAAAAGCTCTTTCTTTACTCTTACTCAAGAAATTTAGAAGCCACTCTTGCCCTGAATCAGCCAATCAAATTCAAAAGCTCATTGAGCAAGCGTGTTGGTCCATCCACATCCCCATCCTGTTGTAGGTCTCTACATCTGCAACTCGTACCATGAGCTATGTGGAAATAAGCAGTTTTAGAAGCTGTATCAGAAGATAGTGGCTTACTGCCTGAATGAAAAATTCCTGTAAAATTCCTGCAGAACTACTGAGTAAACTACTAGGTCTCTGCAAGTAACGTGTCATGATCCTGAAGGAAAGGAGCAGGCACCCCTCTGGCTTCCCCCGGCCCCTGGCCAAGGCTGGCTGATTGGCAGAACATTTGACACACTGCGGAAATGAGCGTCTCTGTGCTATCTTTTTTTTTTTTTTTTTTTTGGTGGTGCTGGGGATCGAACTCAGGCCCTTGTGCTTACAAGGCAAGCACTCTAATCACTGAGCTAAATCCCCAGCCCTTCTGTGCTATCTTCACTCTCTTGCTCACCAGCCCTTTTTGGTCTACAAACACGTCCTCTCAGATGCCACCTTTACAGTACTTCCCGGAGTTACCAAACTGCTGCCTAGTAGCTCTGCGTTCAAACTTCTCGAGAGAGCACTGCCTAGTTAGATGTCTTCACTTCCTCTTTCTGGTCCTCTTTGAGCTCAGTTTCCAGCCACCAGTTCCTTGCTCTGGACCACAATTAATGCACGAAAATTGATAGTGCCAGAATCAAAGATCTCACAATTGCCGATCGCAGATGACTTTGCCGAGATCTCAAGTGATGCCGACACTCTCCTCTACCTGGAAAGAGTCTTTCCCTGGTTCTCCTTGTACCTCTGTTTCTCCTGTATTTCCTTTAACATGCCAGCGTTCTTAATTCTCCTTCTCTAGGTCCTTTTTCTTAATCTAGCCATTCTCTTTTGGACAGTAATTTATTGGGCTTCAAGCTTTTTTTTACTTATGAATCTCCTAAACTAAAAGCTACATACTTCTATGCAATTTCCAATTTGATACCCATGTTTTTATCCCAACTTCAAATGCTTGTAAAGAATTTATAGTGCTTTGTACATGTAGAAGATCTTCTTTAGTAGTCAGAATATTACACCATTCTTATTTCTGCTGTAACTCCTATTTTCATTCACTTGTCCCACTGATATTTTAGCAGCTTGACTGAAATATAAATCACATATCATATAATTCATCCACTTAAAGTATGCGACTTGATGGCTTTTAATGTATACAGTTTGTACACATCACCGCAATCAATTTGAAAACGTTTCTATCACCCCAACGAGAAAACTTGTAGCCATTTGCCTTTCTGCCTCTTCTACTAGTGCTGTAAGTAACCACTAATATGCTTTCTGTCTCTATAAATTTGCCTATTTTTAACATTTCATATAAATGGAATCGTGCAGTATATGGTCTTGCATGACTGGCTTCCTTCACTTAGTGTGTTTTTAAGATTCATCCATGTTGCAGTGTGAATCAGCACCTAATTCCTTTTATCATCCAGTAATATTTGAAATATCACATTTTGTTCATCCCTTTATTAGCTGGTGAAATTGAGGTTGTTTCCCCTGTGAGGTTTTTTATAAAGAATGCTGCAAAAAATTTTTTGAGTACAAGTTTTTGTGTTACCCACAGATCTTAAATCAAATTTATGCTTAAAATCTCTCGTCAGAGAGACAAGGGAAAGCTCAGTGTCTAGCTTGTGCAAGAGATGAGTTCAATTCCTGGCACACAAACACGAAAAATTCTTTTGTTGCTAATCATCCTCCCATCACCACCAAAACTGGGAATGGAACCCAGGACCTTCACACTCAGCTACATTCCTAGATCTCTCTCTCTTTTTAAATTTTTTGATTTTTGAGATAGTGTCTGACTAAATTGTCCAAACTGGGGTTGAACGTCAACCTTCCAGAGTGCTGAGATTACAGGTGTGTGTCACCACATCCGGCTGAAAATCCTTTCGTATATCTTATCCACGAAACTACGGATGTAAATTAAGATTTGAAATAAAAGATTCATGTGATCATATCTCCTAAACATATTTTAAAAAATCTTCTGGATTAAGTAATAGTAAATTCCACTTAGTAGTAGTACACAATTAAGCAAAGCATCATATGCATATTACAAATTTTGACAATTATTAAACATAAATCTCCGGATGAGAGATGTGGTTCAGTGGTAGAGGGTTTTTATAACATGCACAACATCCTGTGCTCAATTCCCAGCACTGCAAAAACAAAAATAAAACACACACACACATAAATGTGAAATTTTACTGAGAAATATATCCCTTAATGAGATGAACTAGATTTATTTTCCAGTTAATAGTTCATGGGTCTGTGGATGCCTGACTATTATAAGGAAATAGTCTGGTATAACTGCATCATTGACTTTTTTTAAATCGATGCCATCACTGGGAATATGGAAGAATTCTAACTACAGCAATGTCATTCAAATCTTTTAAACCCTTGCAAATGATAGGCCCCAAATCACTTGGTAATATATCATTAAAAATTATTGGGCAGGGCATGGGGGCTCATGCCTATGACCCCAGCACTCAGGAGGCTGAGGCAGGAGGATCACTGCAAGTTTGAGGCCAGCCTGGGCTACATAGTGAGTTCAAGCTCAACCTGAACTATAGAGTGAGCCTGAACTTCATACATTATCTCAAAACAACAACAACAATAAAATTATTGGCACATGCTTGAAATCACAGCTACTTAAGGAGGCTAAGGTGGGAGATCACAAGTTAAAGGCCAGTCTGGGCAATTTAGCAAGATCCTGTATCAAAATTCTAACAATTACACGTAAGTCACCTTCCTGGCATACTAAAAGCAAATAGCCAGCTCTACCTTACTATTAAAAAGAAATATCAAGTTTTGCTCATCTTTAGTCACCTTCTCAGATCAGCATCGATATCGGAATATTTATTCATTATCTTTGGCGCCCACGAGGCTTTTTTAACCTTCCCTAAAATGCAGCACTGTAAAATGGGGGGAGGACAAGTGTGTGCCTTTTGCCCAACAAGCAGGAGACAGTCTTGTTCCTAGGAGCCCCCATTTCTGAAAGGAGAGTATAATACACATGATGGAGATCTGAAAATTGCTTCCCTCACCCTGAACCACTGTTTAACCTACTTCAACTCCCTCACTCTCAAGGCCACAGCTCGTTTATCCATCCCCTACCTCCTGGCCTGCAAGGCACTACTGGCCCTCAGCTGGTCTTGGGCTGAGCCCAACTTCTGCAAATGTGTCTCACCACGTGCCCAGGCACCCACATCCACCCTGTTCACCATACTGCGGTCAGATCAACACCCCACACAAGCAAATCCCATCAAGTTTCCCCCACCTGAAGCCACTCACAGTGCCCCAGCACTGCCTTGACCCTTGGTAGGGAACCAGATTCTCTCCAGGAAACCACAAGGCAGAGGAGAGCAGACCTCCAGGGGACAGGATGGTGGGTGGTTAAAAGGACAGACTCCAGGGCAGGCCTGCCTGGGCCGAGGGCAGCTTCCTGCAGGCTGACCTAGGGCGAAATTTCAGACCTTTCCGAGCCCCAGTTTCCTCACCTACTCGGGATAATGCTGCTATCTTCCTTAACGTGTAGATATGAAGACATAATGTGTTTAGCACAGAGTTGACACAAGGTAAGCTGGAACAAGACCTCCAAAAACCTTAGCCGCCATCAGTCTCATCATGAAATAAACTCTGCAAATCCTCAGGTCAGTAAGCATCCCTCGCAGTCAGGGGAGCGCACCATCCCCTCCCTACACAGGCTCCCCGGGCCACACCACTACATCCTCTCCTTTTCCCAAACCAGGTATTCACACCTCCGGGTCTTCACACTCACCTTTTCCCTCACTTAGAATTCTTTCCCTGCCGTCAGCCTGGTGATCGCTAACTCCTCCGAAAGGGCCACTGGCTGCCCCCTCATCTTCTGGAACTCTCAATATTGGAGTGCCCCAGGGGTCAGCCTTTTGATTCTTCTCTTCCCTGACAACATTCCTGTCTCCATCAGCACTCCTTCTGTGACCTCCTTGTCTCAGGCTTTTAATGTTCATATGCTGGCGACTTCCAAATGTGTGTCACCAACCACCTCTCTCTGCACTTGTTGATCTGCGCTTCATAACTAGTGGGCATCTCAAACTCAACATGGAGCTGAATGTGGGGGCACACACCTATAATCCCAGCACTCAGGAGGATCGCCATGAGTTGGAGGCCAGATTGGGTTACATATTGATTGAGTTCAGGACCAGCCTGAAATGTGTATCCAGACCCTGGCTCAAAAAACCAAAAACAAAACAAACGAAGAAACAGAAAAACAACTGAATTCACCATGGATCCAAATGAGCTCTCCCTGTTGCCTCCCAAACTGTCCCATCTGCATAACTCACCCAGCCCATTGTCGGCAAAGCCCACCTTCCAGGCTCTCACTCCAACACTCAGGAGTCGATCCACAGCTTCGCTTTTCCTCTCAATTCTACATCCAATCCAGGGATAAATCCTGCTGGTTCTACCTTCAGAATTCATCCAGAATCCAACTACTTACCTCCTACACTTGCATAAACCCTGGTCTGTGCCATTATCGTCTTTCATCTGGGTTACTGCCTGGCTCTTAACTAGTCTTCACGCTTCATACAACGGCCCCACCAGCCAGTCTATTCTCAACACAACAATCAGTAATCTTTTTAAATTCCCGAGCACCCCTGCTCCTCCACATGGTTTCCCAGGAAGCTCAGTCTTCCCGCTAGTCCCACCTGGGCATCTGAGGAAGCAAGAACAAAAAAGGTCACTTTGCTGAGTATCTCCTCTGGCCCCATGCTAGGACCTAGGAAAAGAAACCAGCCTAATTTTCGTAGGGCTGAATCAGTAGTCGCAGGGCACAAAGCTTGTAAACAAGGGAGAATTAAAACCGTGTCAGCCTGGTCCTTACCCAGTACCACTCTGCTGCATGCTGGGGAGCCCCACATCCTTGTCCTGGTCCTTGTGCCACCCTTAGCCATGTTGGCCCACTTCCAGGTCTAGTCAGGGAGCTGAATGATGAAAGGCAGTTGAGGGCTTTTGGTTTTGTTCTTTTACTTGTCGAGGCATTGTACTATGTCCATCAATCTAAACTAGATTAAAAAAACACAACAGATCATTAATACATTTCACTTTTCCTCTGTGGGTGTTAACTGTGGAATAGCTAGGCACAGAAAAGCAAATTAAATTAAGATCTTTCTGAGTTCCACTAGGCTTCTAGGTGGCTACTTGCAGCCTTTCTGGCCATTCTTTCCAGCCTTCCTCTTATCCCACTCCACCCCACCTCACCCCTGCCCCCTCTTCATTGTTCACTGAGGGGCAGAAGAGTTAGAATCACTGATGACATCCTTGTTCTTCCCGTACATAGCATTACTTGCTGGTGACTAGTCCCTTTTATGAGCTCAGAGGCAACCCCCACAGTGCTTAATCACCGGGGCATTGCCCGAGCTCAGATTCCCACTCTACCACAGACCGGAGGGGCCATAGGAATGGTTCGCCTCTTTACTGTACTGAAAATAAAAGTTCTTCCTTTATAAGGGACTGTAAGGATGAACCAAGGGTGTGCAAGCCAAGCTCTGAGCCAGCAGCTGGAGCCCAGGAAGGCTGCACTCGGAGTGTTGCAGCTGTCATGGATGTTTGACAGGCCCCCCCTGCAGGCAAGCCAATCCCCAGGGATCCATCCACCCCGGGACCAGGCTGCTCCCCACTCATGACACCAGCACCCCGGAGGAAGGCGGTGTCCACGGGTGCTACAGTGAATTTCCACCACATGGAAAGACCTGGGGATGGCTGTTAATACTGGTAGGCTTCCTGATTCCCTATTAGAAGAGTCCCAAATGAGCACTTTAAAGGGGACCACTAGTACATTATAAAAATAAAACATTATTCTGACTTTTATATTTATCTATAATCCACTTTCCCAGCAAGAGTTCTACAAATTTTCTTTCTGATTCTAAGGAAAACTATAGCTTCCTGCCTCTTCTCCCATTAGTACAGTAGTAACATCTCCTCCCCGTCTATGCAACTACATGATCAAAATAGGAAAACAGGCTTCCTAAGAGTTCAAGTGAAGTGAGAAATCTACTCTTAATACGTGGTTTATTCTTGCAGTTTTTGTTATTCTCTAAAACAAAATTAATTTAAGAATATTAATTATGCACAACTTCAGAGTAATGACAGAGACCGGTTCTCTCCTTTTTTCTAAATATTGCAAGACAACTGCTTTATCATTTATATTCATTTTCACTTTGTAGAAACAGGAAGAAATATTTAAAGAAGTTCACCCACAAATCACCAACCAGAAAGAGAATTTACAGACTATTAGGACTCTCTAAAAACAAGCTGTAAAGTATATATACATTCCTATGTATCTAAGCGCTATCTCTTTCCCATTCTTCCTATTCATATTCAAATGACAGCATACCGGCTTTTTCCTAGGTGCAAAATATTTGACTCTGCAGAGACCGGGTGACTCAGCACATTCAGAGTGCAGCGCTCAGGTTTAGAGTGGATATGTTCCTCCATTTGACTAGTACAGTACAGCTGAGAAGATTTAGGACAGGATTTTTTCCCCCTAAGCTTTGAAAGATCAAAGAATTTAAACACATGGCTCTCTAAAAATGAATGAATAAATAAATAAATAAATAAGTAAGTAATAAATAAGGACAAGTACAGAATGTAAAAAAGAAAAACAAGTTTGTCATAAAAAAAAACAAACAACTTCTGCTTGCTAAAAGGTTATTGTACTTCACAACATTAGCATTTAAATTGCCACAGTGGGACAGCGGGAAATTCTTCACGGATGCTAAAAAGGTGGGAAAGCTAGGAGAGTGTGCCCGTTTTCTCCTACTGTTTGAGCGGCACCACCAACACCCCCCCAGCCCCAGACCACAGAGAAAGTGAAACAGGTGCCGAGAAAGCTAATAGTGTTTATGAAAAGGCAAATAAACTTTATTTTACATTAAAAGACTAAATGCTGAAAAATGCCTCAGTGTTGAGCACTATTCTAGCGGTGTATTAGTGGTCCCCAAACCTTTCAATTAGAACCACAGGGGGAGGTTCTTATAAATGCAGATTTCTAGTTCCCTTCCTGTCCCTCATTCTGATTCAGCAGGGTTGGGGTGGAGCCCAGCAATCCGCTCACCCTGGTGACAGCACAAGGCAGGAGGAAACACAAAGGTGATGCCAAACAAACAGAGAATCTCAGCCCCCAGCCCACCCCCACCCTGACCACCGTGAGGGGACTGCCGGAGGATGGGCTTAGTTTGTGAGGACGAACCCTCGTGGGTTGAAGTGATCAGACACTGGTAATGTTCTTAACTGAGTTGACTTTTATAATCCGTCCCACGAAACCCTAACTTTCCAGTTGTCTTGGAGCACAACTTTGCCTTCTAGTTCCTGTTTATGGCGAAGAGCCACACATATCTTTGCACTATAACAGAGACTCCTTTGTGAGGCTGGTGCTGGCTCGTTTCCTTCAGGTCACTCACGGAATCTTCACTGCAATCCCTACAAACAGCCAATATTATTCCCATTTTAGAGACCGGGAAGTGGAGGGTGTGAGAAGTAAAAGCATTCCAGTGCTAAAGTCAAGACTTAAACTGAGGCTGGGAGCTTGGGCAGATAGATGCTAGTTGTCCTGCAGAGCAAGAGCTGGTTTTGTTGGTTAGTGGAAGGCGTTTACAGTGCGCATGAGCCCTGGATACTTTCAGATCTTAACAACTCTAAGGCCTGGTATAACTGTCATTTATTCAACAGTCAGTTGATTGTGCAGGGCAGATACAGGAGCAGCAGCCACTCCCAGGACACTGCCGCCCACCCCGTGCCCACACAGCCCCTCGCAGGGACCGCAGGGGCAGAGGGGAATCCTCTCCTGTCTCCTGGTTTTTGCTCAGTTCACTGTCCCATCGTCCCTAGGAGCACATTCTCGGCTGACCGAACTATCACATCTCCACTTTGAATTCAGAAATGTGTTCACCCAAGTTATGGGTGTAGAGTGCTGTGAGAAACACAGGTGGGAGTGTCGGTCTGGGGCCCTCTTTGAAATCCTCTGCAGAGGATGTGGCTTATAAACTGAATGTTAAAGGATGAAAAAGAGCTCACTAAGCAAAGAGGAGAAGGGGTGGTGCACGCTCAGGGCATCATGTGCTGAGCCTGCCGCATCTAGAGGGGACCGAGAGGCCCGGTGCAGCTGAGGCAGGGGCAAAGAAGGAGGAAGAGGTAGGAGAATACCAAGCAGGACTGTATGCTGTGCGAGGAGTCTAGACTTAGAAAGTTGCAAGACAGGGGGTGTGGCTCAGAGGTAGAGCACTTGCCTAGCATCTGTGAGGCCTGGGTTCTATCCCCAGTAGATCAAAAAACAAAACAAAAAAGAAGCGAAAGAAATCAAGAGTGGTTTTTATGCAGAGGAGTTGTAGAGCTGGATTTGTATTTTAGAAAAGCAATGCTGTGCCAGCGCAGAGTAGGGGCTGCAGGAAGGCACAGGGTTTGTCCAGCACATAAAGCCTTTTGAACGGGGCCAGATCCAGCCCAAACTAAAGCCTCCAGGTCCTGCAGCCAGAGGAAGGATCTCACTGGAGAAATTTCTGAGAATTAGGGCACGGGCTCTGGAGTCAGGCAGGTGGAATGCAGGCTCTCCTAGGCCTCTAGCTATGGTTCTTAGGCAAATCTTTAACTTCTTTAAAACCGTATTTTGTTTGTTTTAATTGGGAGGAAATCTGCCCCCTGGGTCACTGTGCAAACAATGAAGTCATGCTCATCTGCACAAGGTTCTCACACAATCGGTGGTGTGATAATAGGGACAATGACAGCAGGACACTTTGGTAGCTGACCGGCTGCACTACCAGCCGGTACTACTTTGATAGCTGAGTGGCAGGTGGAAGGATTGTATCTCCAGGTTGGTGAGTGAATGAGTGTGTGCACACCGGGTCGAGCAAGCTGAGTGCATCAGAAGAATACCTCTGGCTTGGAAGAAAAAAGTCTTGGTTTTGAACATGCTGTGCTTCGGATGCTCACCAGAATTTGTTTCGGTGATAGGCAGGTAGAAAAGCGGATGGACAGAGAGGGCAGCGCTAGAAATACAGATCCATAAGCCATTTGGAGTCATAGCTGACGCTTTGGGAATGGAGTTTCAGGGAACACTCTCTGTAGGGCGTACTGAAGGGAAACCAGAGTGGTGATTATTCTGTTCGAAGAGAAAGCTCTAGTTCGGAGTTGTGAGAAACAAAAGGCTGATAAACCAATGTGCACTGAGAGCCGACTTCCCCCCCACCCCCGGGCAGTCTCTGCCTCAGAGACTAAACGGAACAAGGCCAGTCCAGCCCATAGAGAATTCACATGGTCACAGAGGAGACAGCCATTCGGGAAGCCTGGTACCCAGAATGCAGCGCTCTTGGGAGGGAAGTCGCCAGCTGAGGCAGAGGGCCATCGCGCTGAGTGCCTAGGACAGGCTCACACTAGCTCCAGAGGTCAGGTGTGGCTCCCCCACAGGTGACATTCGAGCTGACCCCCAAGATTAGGAGAACATTGAGGGCTTACTCAGTGCAAGACTCCATTACTAAGACTTTTAAGTGTATTATCCCATTCGATCCTGAAACAGCCAATGAGGTACTTATGTTATGATCCCCACCTTTCAACTATGGGAACCAACCCACAGAGATGCTAAGTAACTTGCTCCCCAGCTGGCAGGGAAGCCCCCGACCCGGGCGGGCCCACTTCAGAAGGACCCTCTGCTCTTACCTGCTGTGCAGACTGCCCACCTCTCCATATCTGTGCAAAGCAGTCAGAGAAAAGTTCACCATGGAAGATGCAATCCGCAGCACAAGGCAGGGCTTAGGAGCACACAAGCCATATCTGGAAATACTACTAAGTGCTTAGTGTTTGCTCTTTATTACTTCAAGCATGGCAGCCTCGTAGAGAATTGGGCAGAAGCCCCAAATATAAA
Source organism: Hystrix cristata (assembly GCA_004026905.1). Lineage (NCBI taxonomy): Eukaryota > Metazoa > Chordata > Mammalia > Rodentia > Hystricidae > Hystrix > Hystrix cristata. The sequence goes on along the minus strand of PVJO010005380.1, from coordinate 70,067 downwards.
TGCCAGCTTCACTGTTCGTTAGTTCTGCAACCCGAGGACAAGTAATGACCTCTTTGAATCACAGTTTTTTTCATCTGTAAGACAGGTCGAACACACAACTCAAAGATTATCCCGAAGATAAAGACAGACAACCCACACATAGCACAACTCTAGCATACAGTGTTATCTTCAGCAGTGCGTTGGTGCTGCGGAAAGGCCCCCATTGCAGATAACACACCATGGTTTCTACATAAAAAGCTAAACCTCTGAGTAGGTAGAGCACTGAAACTAGAATACTTTAGGTAACAGTGTGTGAACTGTTGTTCTGAGAAAAACAAGAAGAAAATCTGGGTAGGGTGAAAAGTCACTTTTAAAATTCTAGCCAGTCTTACCAATTATTAAGGAAATTAACTCAGATATACTACAGGAGTGTTTTATTTCACAGAAATACACTTCATTCTACAGTGACTCCATTAGAAAGAAACTGCACCTTCCCTGTCGCGTACCTTTTCTGCGTCTACTTTCCTCATTCTAGACAATGGAGTATTGTCTCGGGAGGCGGAAACAAAGGAGCAACACAAAAGCAAAATGGCTCTTTGGGAAGAACAGAGGCCCAGATCCCAAAGCGCTGCGTTAAGTGCTATGGATCCCACTGTGCCTTTGCAGCGCAGAAGATGGTTCTCGGGCTGCAGCAGGGTCAGAGATGATTGTGAAGAGAGCCTGCTCACGGTGCCGAAGGACCCGAGAAGTGTGGCTGTGCCTGCCTCTGGTTCCTGCGACGTCCACCTCTCCCCCAGCCCTCAGCAGCCAGCCACAAGGGCAGGTCTGTTCCCCAGAACCCCGAGACCATTCTTGCAGGCGGGCCCTTGCCCGATAGGAAACCCTGCTGGTGTGAATGAGCTTCACAGTGCTGGTCTCCGGAGGACCGTAACCTCGGCAAAGCCTGCCTCAAGCACCTGCCCCTCTCAGGCTCCCACCTGGACCCGCCGCCCTCCCCGCCCCACACCCCCTTCCGACCTCACATTGACCTGCTATTTTACTTTCTTCACAGTACTTAAGATGATGGAAAATAATCTTGTTCAGTTTTTAACCCGTTCCTTTTCAACCCATCTCCCCACTTTGATAAAAATTACAAGCTCCGTGAGTGCCCAGATATTGTCTTTCTTGTTCACCCTTATGTTCCCAGCACCTGGCAGGAAGTAAAGAGTTCAATATGTATTTATTGAATCAATAAAGGAATGCAGAAGAGTGTGATCGAGTTGCAGGCGCAGAAAGTAAAAGCTAAGTTTGAGCCAATGACGAGCCTTTCATTCGGGCCCAGCTGGGTACGGACAGACGAAGAGAGACAGCACGATTGCAGAAGACCTGGCGCCCTTCAGACTGTGGAGACAGACAGTGGCAAGCCCCGGGCAGTGTCCGACCAGGACGGTGCCCGGTAGGCCCCGACCGGGTGAGGATTCACCCCGTGACTGCAGACAGCCGGGTTGGAAGGAAGCTAGAAGGCCAAAGAGCAAAGCATTTGTTACTCCTAGAATTGGCAACACATGTTGGAGAGTATTTGGGGAAATAGTTTTCAAACCTTTGAAAATCAATTTGATAATATTGCAAAAAGTAAAATTCTGCACATTCAAGACATAAGGATTCTGTATTAGTTATCTAAATAAGAAACTATTGCCTATATCCAACATATGTAAACATAATACAAGCATTGCTCACATTAGATTATTTTAAACATTCACATATTCACTAATGGGCTGATAAATAAGACATAATATTATTTATGCCATAAAATACCAATTAAAAAGAATGTGTATAAGTGTATTTACATACATATAAACATGATAGATTGCAAAAAAAAGTGTAAAAATGCACAGTAAGTAAATCGCAGGGTAATAGGTGTATGTGAAATCATTTTTGCATATTTAATATATAATATATTGATTATAGGTACATGTAAACATATACAAAATATTTAAAAACACATTAAACTGAATATGGGCTCTGAGAGCTAAGGATGGAAGGAGGAAATAGAACTGAAACTAGTATTCAAAGGGAATTTAACTATCTCATTTCTTGTTTTCTTAAATAAATTGAAGCAGATATGACAAAAACGATGTTGTTAAGTTTGGATGATGGGAGTATAATACCGTGACCCTGGGAAGCAGCACAGAAATAATAAACATAGATGGGAAAGCTAACAGGATTCCAGGACTGGCTCAACTCATAGAGGGTGTAAAAGAGGCACAAAGAATAATGAGTTTAAAATTATAAGGACTAACAACAACGAGAAAGAGAGAGAGAACACACTTCAGGAAAAGAAAAAATTGTATAACTATTTTAATACTAAATTTATTGAGACATTCATTGTGAGGTTAATAGATGTTACCTTTGGCCTCTACAATTACAAGAGGTGTTCAGAGTGGTGGCCAGTAGCCTCTGGACTGTTATCAGTACTACGAACTGCTGCTTGGCTAACCTGGTCACTGAGATTGCTGCACGCGCATTTTCAATTTCTTCTGTAAGGGCCAGCAGTGTGGTGGGTTTTCTGTGATATACGACATCCTCTAGGGTCCCCATACAGGGTAACACCATCTGTTGAAAAACTATCATACTATTTTTCTTCCCCTAAGTGTATATACATTTTTTGGCAGTCTCTCGGATAGATAGATAGATAGATAGATAGATAGACAGACACATAGATAGACAGACAGACAGACAGAGACAGATAGATTATAGATAGAGAGATAGAGAGAGAGATAGATAGACAGACAGATAGACAGATAGATAGGTAGATAGATAGGTAGATAGATAGATAAGAAACTGGCCACATCATTAAAAGAAGTGAGTTCCACTTTGGGGTCCCTCAGCAGTTCACTTTTTGTCTTTAGCACCTAACCACAGTGCCCTGCATTCAAAAAAGATCAGTCTCGAGACCCTTTGGAACGTCACAGAACTAAGTTTTTCTGTTTGGTTTTTTGCTTTTGGCAGCACTTGGGGATGGCACCCAGGGCATTTGCACTGAGCTACGTGACCTTTTTGATTTTTTGTTTCGAGACAGGCTCTCACCGAGTTGCCCAAGACTGGGCTTGAACCCAGGATCCTTCTGCTTCAGCCTCCCAGAGTGCTGGGATAATAGGCATGCGAGTTACTAAGTTTAATATGCATTTTCAGAAAGCCGAGGCACCTGGCCTCTGATAATCAGTTAACCACCATATGACGGCAACTCCCTAAGAGTTTCCTTTCAGTAACAGGGACTAAAAGCTCAGTGATCTAAATTAACACTGTTCGAATTAAAATTTCGAGCATAAAACTATGATGAAATCAAACCCCCATTTCTACATAAAGATGATCAGTTTCCAATTACCAAAAGAATGCAGTTTATCTTCAGTAAAACACACCCCCTCTAACATTCATGATGTTTACATGTTGGCATAGTGCTTTCTTATCCTTTTACAATGTATTTTGAAAGCCCTAAAAAGTCAGTGGTCTTAGCTCTTCTCTAGAGAGAGACACAGGGACCCAGGTGACTGGTTCAGGGTGACTCACGGGCAGAGTCAATATTGGAACTCAGAACCTGGAGCCTTCAGGCTCTTGCTAACCCAGCAGGATTTATGCCTTCATAGGACTGTACTTCTTTGAGACCTCTGGAACTAAATGTCAGTTTGCAAAGCTTTTTCCTTCAAAAGCAGTCAGCAGTCAGAAATAAACATTGACCTACAAGTTGCAGCCTTTAATGGTTTAAAAATATCTGAACTCACAATGAATATATTATGTAGTGCAAACGTGTTAATAAAATTTTTTAAATTAAAAATAAAGAATGTCTGACTTTAAGGGATTCCATTTCTAACATTTGCTTTTAAAAAGGCATGTCTAAATTGCATTGGTACAACCTAACACTCTCTGTAAGTAATGTGACTTTGTTGATTTTTCTTTCTTTTTTTTTTTAGAATCTTCTGTTCAAACTAGGTTAAATTCAAATCAAACGGTACTGTTTAAACTATGTGCTAGTTTGTGTGTTTGTTCAAGTTAGTGCTATCTGGGACATGCTGAGCTCCTAACAGCCACGGGGCTGGTCTGCTTGGACTGACCTTATAAAGCCAACAGTTAGCGACTGTGTATATAAGGATTTAAGAGATTATTTTACCAGAATAAAGTTACTGTGTAGCCATCCGGTGTAAATGACATTTCTTTCCATTAACAAATTGAAGAGCTTATAGGCACCTAAAATGAAATGGAAACTTAAAAAAATAAAATAATATACTTTTAAAAATTAGGTTACTGACAAGATTAGGTATTTTCATTTAAAAACCCAACACAACTGTGGTTTCTGATCATGTCTTCCACATGGACTCTGAGACCTTTTTATATTTTCTTCATTATCATGTATTTCTTACTCTATTTTTATAAACAACTTACCCAAAGTCATGCAGCCACTTCATAACAAAAATCAAGTAACAGCCCAAATTCAGCAATTAAAATCTGATCCAGTGTTCCTTTCACTAAACTATGTTCTCTCATTTTATTGCCCTAAAATATAATTGTTCACATGTCAGTTAAAGTGGCTGCATCAAAATACAAAAGAAAGCTACCATATTTAGTGGGTTTTTCTTGAAACAACAACAAAAACTGAGTTTGTGCTAAAAAACAAGCCATCAAAATAATGTTGCACCATATAAATTTATCTACAAGTTTTAGCCTTCATTGTATTCACTAATTAAAATACCTTAAATCTTCTTTTCCAATTGCTCAAATATACATAAACTAGTATACAAAGCCCCAAAATGCACATCAGCCACAACACACACAAATCCAGCACTCAATCTCGGTCCATTACTCTTGCCAAGGGCAGTATTGAGTATTCCTGAAATTCTCACTTGTAGAATGAATAGATGTTTTGTAAGGATTATCTATTCAAGCAGAAAGGCGGGGGCTGAACACAAGAAACAATTAGCTATTCAGCTGTACTGAGCAAGGTCCAAGTATGAACTCTTTTGTTTGTTTTTATTGCTTTTTGTTTTTCTCACCTACCTTAGGACTCCAATCCACCGAAAGAAATACATCTTGTGAGATTTTTCTAGAGCCTTTCTACAGACGTTGGTGGACATACTGATGTCAGCTTTGGCTGTATTTTGCAGCCAGGGACTGGAACTCAGAGCTGTCTATCCAACACCGTTCTTTTGTATTCTGTCCCCCAAGAACCTCAACCAGTTCAAATAGCAGGTAAGGCAGTTAAATCGCCCCAATGGCCCTAGAAAACTCGAAGGAAAGAACTCTCACAAACAATGTGGCTGTTTTAGTTAAAAACCACCACTTATTTCATCAGCCAAACCTACAAAGCTCAAGCTAGACCATCTCGTTAAAAATTTACCTTGGATTTGCTCTTCATTCTCTCTGTGCCCTAGAGAGGAAAGAGTGATGGGGGAGGGGGGAGAAGGGAGGTTGGAGTCTCTCCTAAATAAATATTATTAAAATGGTCAAATATTCATAGGAGTTTACAGGTCATAGTATTGCATTTGACTCTGAGAGCCTTGCCATTTCCGCCAAAGGAGTGCTCCTAATATAGCACCGACAAAATGGAGAGAAAAATGTTTAGGTAGAGAGACTCGGAGAAGCTGGGCAAAGGTCCGGCCATCCCAGGATCTGAAAGGCGCGCAGGCACACAGGGCACGGGAACATCATTTGTGACCCACTCAGGCAGATGGCTACATGGTCAGGATCCCAGAATGTGATGCGCAGGACAGCTTTCTCATGTCCAATATTCCAACAGGCAACAGCAGAAACAAATCTGCAGAGTTGCAAATCTGCTTGGACAAATCCCCCAAGCCCACGCCAAAGGTCAGTGTTTTTAGGAAAAGACCTTATTAGGTCAAGGCCACAGATCACAAACCAGAGATGCAAGAGATCACAAGGTTCATTTCTTCAAGGTCCATGTTACAGGGCTGATTTGTGACAGACCCAGAATCACAGGTAGACCCCCTGGGGGACCAGTCCTGCACTCCTGGGTTTCTGGTTACCAAACGTGCTTAGACAAGGTCCACAGAATGTATCTACGGGACTCTGAGGGTTGTCAAGTCAGCCTAGAAGGAAGATGCATCTGGATAGATTTCAAAGAACCGAAATTGTCACTGTACCGTCACCAACGGCAGCCCTGCCTGCAAAATTACTGATTCAAGCATTCGGCTCTTTGAGCAGGAACTTTGCTAGAAGACACATGTGAACAATTCCCTGTCCTTGGGAATAATGGGGCCTGCAGTGGATCGATAACTCTGCTTTCTCCCAACTCATCAACCCTCTGCTTTTCTTCCCTTTCTCACTTACGTTATATACACACCATCTCCTCTCCCATTGCTTGCACGCAAGCTAGTCAGACTCCGCTGGAGGTGATAGGGAGGGTAGGTAGGTTCATGGCCACCTACTTTATACAGGCTGTTAATGCTAACAACTCTATTCTGTTTCTCTTTTTAACTCTTTCCAACAACTATTCCAATAACTATTTCTAATGACCATTTGAAGCTTTCTCTACCATCCCTAAATTCCCAGCACACCTGTCTTCCCCCCCCCCCCCGACCACTTCATCTCCTGCTGCCAAGGTGAGCGCTCCCTCTGCCCCTGCTTCCTCCCAGAGCGCAGCCTTCCCTCCTGGCTCAGGGCAGGGGACTCATCCTCTGGGGATCAGTCCCTCCTTGTGGGCTTTGCATTCTTTTCCCTCATCATCATTCACAACCCTTTTATCAGTTTTTCTCACACCACACATCAATTCCAGCAGAAAGTCTACTGGATCTGCCTTCAAAATATATCCAAAATCTAACTGGGCATGGTGGCACATGCCTGTAATTCCAGCATTTGGGAGACTGAAGCAGGAGGATCACCAAGAGTTCGAGGTCAACCTGGGCTACACAGTGAGTTCAAGGCCAGCCTGAACTACATAGGGAGACCCTGTCTCAAAAAAAAAAAGTCCAAAATCTAATAATTCATTCTCATTATCCCTGCTACCACCTCACCTAAGACACAGCTGTCTCTAGAATATCATGTTTTCCCCATTTTCACTGTGCCCTTACCCTCTCTCCTCAACACAATAATCTGAGATAACTGAGCGCTTTGAACCCTACAATGGCTTTCCATTCACTCCCCACAAAGGCTAAGGAGGCTCTACCAGCATCGTTCAAAAGAGCTTTCTGTGACGACAAAAATGGCCCACATCTCACTGTCCGATACGTTGCTCACTAGCTGTACGTGGCTACTGGACACTGGAAATGTGGCTTGTGTCACTGAGGAAATGAGATTTTAATTTTTCAATGTTTAATTGATTTACATTTAAGAAGCCACTTGTGGTTACCACAGCTCCATGTGAGCTAGTCCCCATCTGTACTAAGCCCCATTAAGGTTTCTATCTACATGGACCCCAAAGCCTCTTGGGCTCACAGGTCAGGGCTCTTCAGAAGTGGCTGGATGGTGGGTGTGTGAATGTGGATTATGAATATTAACGATGTATTATAACCGAAATCAGTCTACTGGCTGGATTAGCACACTGTGGCCTGAGGGCTTTTGCTCATACCATTCTCTCAGCCTGCTCCAGTGTGCATATGACAAGCCCAGAGTTCCCTTCCTTCAGGATTCTGCTCGGGCATCTTCTGATGAGCAAGGCTGACCTACACTTACCTCTAGTGAAAGCCTTATCGAAAACAGTACACCTCCTACCCTATCTGCATACTCTGTCTTCTCTGTATAGTGCTTATCTTCTTTTGATATATCACCTGTTTGTTTGCTTATTGTCTGTCTTCTCCAGCAGGGGCAGGGTCCCTGTTTTGTTCATAGAAGTACCCTAAGATGCGACTGCTGACTGATGAAGGGTGGCCTCAAGGTCCTGAAGACTACTTACGAGTCTTAACCCTTTAGCAGTGAGCCAGCACTCTCTGCTATCCGTTCCCCGAAGGAGGGGAGGCTGAACGTTCAGTTCACTCGCAGAGTCCTCAAGTACATGACGGCAGCTGGGTGCTTGAGCTCTATCTGTTGTGCTTCAATTTGCTTTATTGTTTTATTTTTGCTTTGCAGGACTGGAGAATCGAACCCAGAGGCACCCTACCATGGAGCTACACCGTCGGTCCCTCTTTATTTTTTATTTTATTTTGAGGCAAGGTGTTACTAAGTCGCCAGGCTGGCCTTGAACATGCAATCTTCTGCCTCGGCCTCCTGAGTTGCCAGAATTCCAGGTGTGCACCACCACACCCAGCTCTATTAGCTTTAATCATCACTGCAACCCATCTTACAGGACAGAGAGGAGAAGGACGCTGGTGGAGCTCAGCTAGAGTGACCTTCACTGTGCTTCTCATGAGGGGCTGCCGATAGAAAGCCTTCTTATGACAGCTACAAAAACATGCATTAAGGTGAACACATAACTTCATTATTATCTCTATTGACCCTACGACTTCATAGGGGACAATGAGAGTAACTACTTTTATAACAGTTTAAATGAAAAATAATTTATTTAACAAAAAGTACATTTTGCCTTTACTTCCTCCTCCTTCCCCCCCCCTTATTCTTCTTTTTTTCCTCAGTACTAAGGATTGAACCAGGGCCTTTGCAAATACTCAATCGCTGAGCTACTTAGCCAGACCTTATTTTGGGGGTGGTGGTGCTGGGGATTGAACTCAGGCCCTTGCACTTGCTAGACAAGCACTCTACACTGAGCTAAATCCCCAACCTAAGACCTTTTTAACTTTTATTTTGGGACAGGGTCTCACTAAGTCAACTTCCTATCTCCCTGCCTTGGTTTCCTCAGTAGCTATTTATAGGTCTGTGCCACTACACCCAACAGTCCATTTTTATCCTTTGCTCCCTGCCAAATAGCCTAAGTCCTTCTTACCAAATTGCCATTAATTTTCAAAGTGCTTTGCTAAATAAAATACAGTTGGCCTTCATGTTTGAAAATGATGATGTTGAGAGTGCTATTATTTATGCTAGAATTTTTACAGTCAGCAAATAAAGCAATGGTAATAAATTTAAGACCAGTTTCACAGGATGGCTCAACTTCCTCTTAACCTGCTGGATAAGGGTAAATCTTTTCTTATGTTTAACATATTAATGAGGAGCAGGGATGACCCAAGTAAATTCAAATCACAGACAGTCAAAATGATTTTTGCCATCAGTTCTTTTATATAAGACATGAAGTCTTCTGACGAAAATATCACACCATAAGCATCAGTTTGTGTTTTTACATCCATTCTTTTCCACTGGTGCCTGACAGAAGCACAAATGAATAAGGAAATTATATCTTTGGCTACAAAAATGAAGGTATAATTGTAGTAATTCACTGGACAGAGAACCTAAAGAATTGCAGGGATACTGGGACTCCTGTTTCCGACACTTCTGCTTGTCAGAGGTGGAAACTCAGTCCAGCAATTTGTTGCAAAGCACAGATCTGTGACACACTCAGTCAGGACCAAGGTCTCTGGACTTCCTGCAGTCAGGGCATTTTCACCAAAATCCTACGATTATCCTTCAGTTGGTCTGGCAGTGTGTGTGTGTGTGTGTGTGTGTGTGTGTGTGTGTGTGTGTGTGTGTGAAAGAGAGAGAGAGAGAGAGAAAGAGAGAGAACACAAGAGGGAGAGAGAGAGGATTGCTATAGAAGATCTGTATCCGACTGTTTTGATGCTGTTCAGTTACACATTTGCAAATTACTTTTCAAAATTACTTCTCTCAAAATACCCAGACACCTGGCCACAGACTACTAATCTAATGCTAAAATAGGCACCTCGATCAGCTCACCCTGTGACTTTAACCATTCAGCTGCATTTGACCACAGCAATAGATGTCTTTGCCAAAAGAAATATGAACAGCTCTGGGAACTGATTACAAAATTGGAATTGGTCCAAGGTGTAAAAGGGATGGCTCTGTTGTCTGGAATGTCTCAGGGCTAGGACATTTTTCTCAACAAGTCAACTCTATATAATGAAAGCAATTAGAAGAAAATCAGACGTGCCCAGAGCTTCTCTGCCTAATATGGGAATAATAATTAACTGGCCAAAAATGTAAGCGCTGGCTCATGGCTGACGATTCCCCTTTAAATTGGGCAAAGTAAAAGGCCAAACCTTTTGTACACAATTTACAGTGTGTATCACGAGTCGTAAAAATGTCTGTTCCCGTAGACAAGGTAATCTTATTCTTGAAAACTGATCCTAAGGAATGACCCAAAGGAAAAGATGCTAGAAGCCGGGTGTGGCGACACATGCCTTTAATCCCAGCATTCTGGGAGACCGAGCCAGGAGAATTGAAGGTTTGAGCCCAGTTTGGGCAACTGAGAGACCTAGCAAGATCCTGACTCAAAATTTTAAAAAATAAAATGAAAAGATCTGGGGATGTAGCTCAGTGGAAAGGCCCTAGGCCCAATCCCAATCCCAAGTAGAAAAAAAAAAAAATTAACAATAGAATCTGAATCAAACTAAACGCCAAATAAGTAAAATGTTAATTATGGTACATCTTCCTAGTGAAATATTACAGTCATTAAAATGAGTTATGAATACTACCACAATATAGAAAAAGAAGAGGACAAAGTTAAATTATATGTGTGTTATGACTGCAATTATGCTCAAATATATTTGCATGTAAAAAAAAACATAGCATTAAGAGTGCTTCTTTTTGGGGCCGGGGATTTAGCTCATTGGTTAGAGTGCTTGCCCCGCAAGCATGAGGCCCTGAGTTCGATTCCCAGTACAAAAAAAAAAAAAAAAAAAAAAAAAAAGAGTGCTTCTTTTTTCCTTGCCTTTTTATAATTTCAATCTACTAGTTTAATAATTTTAAAAGGAAAGTATATATAGTACTTGATCTTCCTCTTTATATAATAAATCAGCACATAAATACTTTTAAAATTATCAACAGTTCATTTAAAGTTTTTGTCCTTTAAAAACTAGGCAGTGTGCTTACCTAGTGTTCTCAGGCCAGAATTTTCAGTCAGTTTGGCTTCAACCCCTAACCTCCAGGGTGCCGTCAGACTGTAAAGGCACATGACTTTGCCACCCAGACACTATTGGCTCAGGCTCTCCCCTCAAGAAATTAGCCTTGGCCCATAATTAATTTGTTCATTATGTATCACAAACATACTAATAAAAAATAAGTAAGAAAAGAAATTGGCCTTAGGGATCTGGGTCCCAAGTCTCTACTATTTCCTGGTAAAATTTGGTTTTTTACTACCTCTGGGTTCTCCTGCTGAAACTGTCCCTGTTTCTCTGAAAGACACATAAGCTCCTTCTAGATGGACTTTGGGTCCTGGACCAAAGGCAAGAAAATACACAGTCGTGAGGCCTTTGTTTTGGGGTTCCTCAAAAATATTTTTTTCTCACATCTCATGCACTTACAGAGCAGCTATCTTCTGGACACACCTACAGACCCCCCAGAAAAGTGAGGAGGTGGGGGCTGCCCCTCTTGCTTCTGTGTGCTACCAAAAGAGTCAACCATCCTTGTAGATAGAGCAGGCAGTGAGCCTTAACCTTGAATACACACTCTACCTGCACGCAGGTATCAGTCATTCATGTGTATGCATGAAAGGACAGTTTTTGTTTTGTTTTTAATAAAAAGCACTTCAAAAGGGAAAAGCACTAAATTCTGCTACAGATTTGTGTCACTGTCTCCAGACCATAATGTTGATAGAAGCTCAGAAATCTGTCCAGGGTCTAGGGCGATGGAGCTATGGCCACACAATGCTCAGTAAACCCACACAGTCTTTCCTGTACGTCAAGATATAGTAACGAAGGAAAATGGGCCATTTCCATTATTGATATGCATGAGTTACACGGTTTCACATGAATGCTCCTGTCTGTAATTCTTCAAAGGGAAAATTTTTATTTTTACAAGTTTTCGATTTAAAAAAAAATCTATTAAGCTCTTTCTAAACCATCCTACCTATGTTGCTTAAAAATTGTTGAAACCTTGGGTCAAGGAGACACTCACACTGGCTTGCACAGAAAATACGCTTCACTACACTAAAATGGCCACTTAAGCAAGAATGTGGAAATGATTTATCTCACAGTGTTTCAAGTCGGATCTTCACTCCGCTGTGTCAGGGCTGCACGATCAGTCAAGGACTGGTAGTTATATGCTCCTCAACAAAGAAAAGCACCCTAATGGCCGAAAGAGCCAGGAACCTAACATACTAAAATCACCTTAATAAAAGTTAAATTGTCCACATCCCAAAGAATAAAAAATCACTGACAACAATAATGTTTAAGTGTTGAGAATAGCAGAACATAAAATAGCTCTATTCACATCACATAAACGTTGTCTTCCGAAATTGGTGTTAGGTTAAACAGTGATATTAACAATATATTAGTATAAAGTAAGAAAGAGAAAAGGAATCAAGTGGCATAACCAGAGGCCAAAACTACTGGAAGCAGAGATTGATGTGAATTGTTCATTGTAGTATTCCCAGGACTTAAAAGAGACTCAATAAATATTTGTTGAATGAATGAAAGAGTGCACAAATAAGTGAACAGAGCTCATCAAAATGAGAACACTCTTGCGTGGTGAAATGATAGAGTCAGGCATACTTACCTCAACAAGTCAGAAAAGTGAATGTTTGCTACATGCTGTATTTAAACAGTGGGTGTTAAAATTTGGGTCTGGGTCCCACATTTAAAATATGGTTGTAAGTGAATGGAGCCAGTTGGGACCATCCTAAAATACTGTCTCTAAAGAGTCAATCATGTTGGAGTTTCAGAAGTTTCTTGGTCAAATTGACTAAGTTTTGAACACCCCCACTTTGCTTGGTCCACTTCAATCACCCCCACTCCCTAAATCCCAGTTATGTGTACTAATTGAGCTCAGAGGCTGCTTCTAGGAGCATTAGGAAAGGAGACACAGTCAAGACACATCTTAACTTTCCCTTGAGCAACAATCCAACCTGCACCCGCCCCCATTCTCCTCTAGTTTATTACCCTGTGCTCTTCCTTTGTAACATTTATCACAACCACTTATCTTGTTTGTTTGCTGTCTGACTACTACCACTAGAATGTTACTTCCGGGACAGCAACAACTTTGACTGTCTTAGTGTATCAGTTGCTTAGTTGGTTACTATAGTACTGCACCTGACACAGTGCCTGGTATCTAGAAGCTAGTCACATTTCTTAAAATGAATGAATGAGTGAATAAATGAATACTAGGTTCAAGGACGATCCAAATAGTTTACGGCTGGCTCAGGAAGGTATAAGTGAAAATGTCTCAGTCTGCAACGCTAAGCTGTTATATGCTAATACAGAATTCTGTTTTTAAATAAGGTAAGGTAAATGGCTAAGTAATTGACATTTTATGTGTGGATGAATGATCCAAGAACTCTCGTTTTAGATAGATTCTAAGAAAGATCCTGACAGTTTATGAAATTCAAACTGCTCTTAAATTTAAGAGGACTACTTTTCTGACAATATACTTTTTTAAAAAAATAAGATATTAAAAACAGCAAGATTCCAGCTACATAACTATCTGTAAGTCCTTTCAGTTTAACAAGTAGCTTTGAGTTTCCTGTTGTACTTCTTAATTATCATTGCCATATAAAAACACACAATTCACTAATTCAAAAGTGAATTTTTAGAAATCTAATCAAAGACATTTTAATTTCATTTTGCCTTCACCTAGCAACTTTAACATACTCTATTTTTTATTATATCTAGATTCTCAGGAAAAGATTTTACTTAACAGGGCCTTTTGCATCAGCAGTAAGTATGAAATCGGATCTAGACCTCTCAGATTTTACTGCTAATTCAATCCTAGTTTAACTAATTACGGTGCATTCACTTAGCATTCCCTGAATTATTATATGGTTTTACAGCACAGTCAGGTTCTTCGGGTGTATTACATCTATGATCTATTTTTGACTAATCTTACGGAGAGAAGATTGTGTTGGTATTATTCCACACGATCCACTGAATATAGAACCTCAACACCTCAGAAGAATACACACCAGATCAATCTCCTTGCACTGTATTCAGACACATATTCATTGCTATTTCACAGAACTGTCCTGGTAATTCAAAGTCTCACTAAAAGCTGAAGAAAGAATGTTAACATCCAATTTCAGCCATTTACTTTCTTTCCCCACCCTGTCCATACACTAGATTCAATATAATAAATAAGATTTCTGCCCATATCAATAATCATTCCAAAACCAGGTATAGCATGGATGGATAGTAGTTGGTTTTGTTTTGCACAAATATTACAGCAACAGTAATAGAGATCAACATAAAAGAAAATTACTCTTAACTGGTACTGCACCGAACACTTCATTTCCATCCATGCATACCTATAATGTTAAACTATACTCACAGTACACATGCCATGTGGGGTTCTGTCCTTTTTGTTTTATATATTTCCATGTTAGATACTTCATATTTATAATTTTCAGTGACTAACCATGCCATCTGTTAAACTTCTATAATTTTTATATCCCTTCTGTAGGATTTCTTTTGTTTGAGGGAGACTATGAAGTAATATTACAGCTACATCTCACTAGATTTTTTTTTACTAGATTTTAAAATAAATTCTCAGAATGTGATTAAAAAGTCAAAAAATATGAAAATTTTCACATCTTTTTTTCTTTTTTTTTGAAACAAGTTCTCATTATGCACTTCAGGCTGGCCTTAAACTCAATATGTAGCCCAGGCTGGCCTCCCACTTGTACTGATCCTCCTGCCTCAGCCTCCTGAGTGCTGGGATTACAGATGTGCACCAACACACCCAGTCATTTTTCACATCTTGATTTCATTTCAATCCAGATTTAAAAGTTCATTCTCAGAAGCATGAGTATTATGGGTGTTCTAGGAAATGCATAAATATGAGTAAAATGCCATAGTTTTTTTGTTTAAAAATACTGTAGAAATAGAATAGGAGTCACTTCAAATGACATGTAGGTCCAGCCCAGGAGTATGTGGGAAATTTTGGTCCCTTATGACAGGGTGACAGGGAAAGATTAAGAGGCATGGCACAAGACCTTAACTTTGATCTCCAGCACCAAAAAAAAAATATATATATATATATATGTGTGTGTGTGTGTGTGTGTGTATATATGTGTGTGTGTGTGTAAGTATATATATATGTGTGTGTGTGTGTGTGTATATATAATATATATATATATATAAAAAGAGGTATGTCCCCCAAACATTTAGGTTTTCTTAGCATCATTAAATTATTTAAGTACATGCTCTGTTTAGAAACCTGATTTAAGGTGTCAGATATACACTCTGAAGACAGGTATATCACCCATTTTGTTCCCACTGTAGCACCAGGATCTCAGACAGACCCAGGCAGCTATTAGGTACCGTTTGTTGAGTGAATCTGCTTAATGTTATCTAAGAAGGCGGGGAAGTGTGAACTCACGAGGTATGTGTACGATGGGCAGAACTGCTTCTTTTCTACTCAGAGAATCTAACTTACTGGTCTACATATTTGATAAATGTCTTCATCAGAACCTATTTCACAGACAGATGATAACCACAGAGCATTAACTACTAGGTCCTTTTGGGGAGGTGGGTTCAAATCCTCACTCCTTTCTGGAGGTCCCGTCAATGACACACGTAACTTCATAATGACTGTCTCACACAGACCGTCACTCTCATGGACATCCACACTGTTTACTGATTCTTCGTATTCCCTGCAGGGTCAAACTCCATAACAGGGATATCACATATTAATAGGAAGAACTACAGATAACTATTATTTCAAAGAAATTAAGAGGCTTTCAAGACCAAACAACATGTCCCTGAGGAGACAACAGCAGCCCTAGAGCAAACCTCACCACACATGACTTGGGAGACAAATGTGTCCCTTCAAGCTAGCCACACAGCTCAGAGGGCCGCCACGAAGTCTGAACTAACAAGGAAGACAAAAAAAGGCAGTTCAACAGACTACACAGAGGGGACAAAAAAGCTTTATTCAATTATCTTACAATTTGTTCACAGCTTCTCCTTACAAAAAAGTGGTCAGTAGTGGCTGTGGAGCTCAACAGAAACTATCTTTAAGAAAATAATGCACCTATCTGCAGTGGTTTCTCTACAGTTGTACATAAAATGTTTTTAACTGTAAAATGGGTTAATGTATAAAATGCTGCTTTATGCCATAATAAAGATATTAGTGCTTTAAAAAAAATGCACTTTTTTAGATTTTCTAGAAAGGACTCCAGAAATAGAATCCTTAAGGATTTAAGTAAACTTTGCCCTTTCCTCAATTCCATGAAGATCTCTCTTCAGTTACATTTCACCAAGCACTGGATATATTTTCATGGGTCAAACATCATTTTCTGTATATATAATATTCAAGCACAGTCTTTTGCATGCTAAATACTCCATCAAAATAAATGTGAAGTTGTGGCTTCAGCACTGGCCGAGACTGGAGTGAATGAATGCCAGATACTGCACATTGTCTAAAGTACACAGACCCTGGAGGACTCCATTACCCCTGAGGGCAACAATAAGGGGAGCAGATTTTAAAGAATGTAACAATTATAACATCTATTAAAGACACAGGTTATACATAACTAAAATTAATTTCTATCATATTACTTAACATTCACATAGTTAAAAACAATACAATTAAGTCTCTCTTTAAAATTTATTTTCCTTAATTAAAAAGTTTAGCTCAATGGCATAGTGCTCCTGGGGATCGATCTCCAGTACAGCCAAAAAAAATGTATAGGATGCATCACCAAACACAGAACCATCCTAGAGTTTAGAAAAACCCTAACCAGAGTCTAATGACAATGGATTACTGTGTCATCTGTTTAGAAAAAGCGATGTCTCTGGTAACAATGTGAGTCAAGCTGGGTAAGATGTTTTCATATTAGCATATGAACAAAAGTCCTATCCATACTTCTGAGGGTGAGTTTAAATTTCACTTTCATTTTAAATGGAGTGAATAATATACCAAGTAAATGAGGAGAGTGTTTAAAGACATTTTCTATCAGGTTGTTTTAAAATAGAATATTCTAATTAAAGTAATCATGTATTAATATACTTTGTAACTTTACATCAATATGCTTTTAAATTGTTTCTGAAAATACTGACATTTTATGAAATTAAGCCACCTTATTTTTATTGTTTTTTGCAAGGCTTTACTTCTCAACGCACAGGTGTTACTACAGAAAAATTAGAATGTACAAATAAGCAAAACCTTCTTTAAAAAAATATAATGCCACTGCCCAGATATAATACATTATTATTATATCCAGACTTTTTTCCTATACACACATTCTCCCCAAAAGAAAAAGGGAATTACCCTATACTTTATTTTATAGCCTCTATTTTTTGAACTAAATAAATGTTGAACATCTTTCCATTTTGTAACATTGCCTATAATGACTGTACATTATAGAAGTAGAATGGGTTAGTCCATCTGTCTGGACATTTAGAATGTTTTCAGTTTTCACTATTACGAGTATAAACAGTGAGGAGATGAACATCTTTGTTTATTGTTGTATAAATCCTACACTCTTGCCATAGAAAACTCCCTAGAATTCTAGCACAGGTTCAAAGGTTCCATGAGTATTTTAAAACTTCTGATATAACTGACATTCAGGAAGGCTGGCAGTACATGAAAGTTTAGGCCACATTTCAAGGAGTGTTACATTAATGGTGTATTTAATTAAGTGATAACTCAAAAATGTAGGCAAATCAATTAACAAAAGACAAATTGCCAATAAATATAAGAAAACGACTTTCAAATTATTCACTAAAATGCTAACTAAAATGATTGCATTTCCCTTCTACCTAAACGGAAACATTCTTAGAACAATATCTCAAGTGGACACAAAATGAGTATTTTCATATATTGCAAGTGGGTAATTTTTGGAGGTCAACATAGTAATATCAAAGCCTTAAGGATTTTCAATCTCTTCAACCTAAAATATGTTACTTATAGGACTCACCATACTAAAACAATCAGAGAGAGGGATAAAGGATTACATGCAAAAGCACTCATAGTGTTAAAAATTCCATTATAATAACAGTGAAGAATTCACCACCAACAACAGGATAACAAAGGAATAATGTGGGATTACAAAACTACACAGACAAATAATAAAAAGAATAAAAATATATACAAATAGGGAAAACCAACAGAAAATACAACAAAATGTTAAATGCTCAAGTGCTGAATATTTTTTTTCTTTTTGTCTTTTTCTCCTTCCCTCCTTCCCTCCCTTCTTCTCCTATTCCCCTCTCTCTTTTTCTGTCTTCCAACTTTTTAATAAATATAGTACCCAAAAAAGAAAGAAAAATATATGCAGTCAGCTGGGCATGATAATACACACCTAGCAAAGTGGGAAGCTGAGGCAAGAGGATTGAAAATTTGAGCCTCACCTAGGCAACTTATCAAGAACTTATCTCACAATAAAAAATTTCAAAAGACCTGGAGTCAATCCCCCCCCAAAAGGTATGCAGTCATTGAACTTTCTTTTTTTTTTTAGGTAAAAATGTTACTAAAACTTCATTAAGCAGTTTCTTTTTGTTTGTTTTGGTTTTCAGAATCAGGGTTTCACTATGTAGTTCAGGTTGGCCTTGAACAACCATGAGCCCAGGCTAGCATTGAACACACAGCAATCCTCTTGCCTCAGCCTCCCAAGTGCTGGGATTACAAGCGTGTACCACCATGCCCAGCACATTAAGCAGTTTTATCTTCTACACCTTAGTTTATACTATTAATGGAAATTGTTCATCAAAAGGACCAGAACTTAAAATATTTTGCTCCTAAATTTTGTCCTATAATTAATTTTTGGTTAGTTCATGAAAAAGTTTAAAACGTGTCTTTCTTTAAGACAATTTATAGTAGCTTTTGACAGCACAGTACCTTTGCAACTGAAGACCTATCTATGGTCCATGGAAACAAAAGATGTCTCCCTCAAATAAGACAACTAAGAGTTCTGCAAGACAGATAAAAGGAATTTATCATTTATTCTCCATTTCATCACCCTACGTAACTATCTGATATTCGGAAACATCGCAAGAAAACAGGAAATGGGAAGGAGGTCTTCTGAATTATTTGTTCATTCATTCAAAAATATTAAGAACCTAAGTATTCATGTAAAAACTAGAGTCACAAACAGCTTTCCTTTCCATCTCTTCCCCTCCAGAAGGAATACAGTCAAGACAGATGTGTGTAAGCCCGTCCCAGTTCAGAGAAGTGATCTGATCCTCTTTATCTCCTAGAACACCGTTTTCAAGTTATAAGTTATTTTCTACTTATCTAACGCTTTTTTTTTTTTTTTTTGAGAAAGGGTCTCCCTCTATAGTTTAGGCTTGTCTCAAACTCATGATCCTCCTGCTTCAGTCTTCTGAGTCCTGGGACTGCAGGCATGTGCCACCATGCCCAGCCCCATCTAACACTTTTTAAAACTTAGAATAACTTATATTGGAAGGCAAATATAAATGTAAAGTTTCATGTGACAACTTCGTCAATTCATGATTTGTATATGGGTGATATAAATATATTTACTGTGGGGTCATGGGAAAAAAAGTGAAAGCTTCCATAAAACAACAATAAACTATTCTTTACCATCCCCAATCAAAACTTTAATTCCCAAATCAAGTTTTACTGGAAAGTATGAAAAACTAACTTTGGGCACAAGAACTCTGTAATTATGCCCTAACCCAACCATAGATATTCAAGTTTTGAGTTGCTCAAAATCACATGTGCTGGCAGCAGGGCCACACTAAATACTGGCGCATTTCTTAGTACTGTTTACCTGCTTTGCTTAAATAGGCTGTTACCACCACCAACCCCAAACCCTTGGTGCTTCCACCTTCCTAGCCACACTCCTCGTTCCCATGTAAAGCCTCTCTTTGTACCCTCTGGGATTCGTATTCTGTGGTCACACTCTCCTACAACCTCAGCCTCCTGGAATACCTGTCCTCCTGGCATACCTTCCACCCCTGTCCCACAGTCATCTCATAAAAAAGCTATTCTTGCACACATCCTCTGAACTTTTACTGAGCATCTCCCAAGTGCCAGAGAAGTCCAAAGTACCACTAAGGTCATAATGGACGGGAGAGACGATGCAGTGTTTCAGGTGGCACTGGGCTCACCACGCAGAAGCAGAGGAGGCTAAGTGCCTGGAGAGTAGAGTGTCATCCAGGAAGAGCAGGCAGGAGGGTGGCTACGCAGGCCTCACAGGAAATGCGGGTTTTATTCCAAGAGCAGATGGAAGCCTCTGACGCAAGCTGAAGTTTTTTAAAGCAGGGGAATGATATACAAATGATTCTAAAGGGAAATAGATTATATGGTGAAAAAAATGAAAATAGGAAAGAGAGTTGGGAAGTTAAAAAACTCTGAATATGAGATAATATTGGTTTGGACCTGGGTTGTGACAATAGAAATAAAGAGAATCTATTAGAAATACATACATATATATATATATATATATTTTTTTTTTCTTTTAAGGGGTGCTGGGGATCGAACTCAGGGCCTTGCACTTGCTAGACAAGTGCTCTATCACTGAGCTAAATTCCCAATTGGAAATATATTCTTGAAGTCAATGAATAGAATTTGCCAATAGACTAAAATGGAGAGAATTAAGAAAGACTAGGGGGCTAGGAACATAGCTTAGTGCTAAAGCACTTGTCCAGCATGCCTGAGGCCCTGAGTTTGATCCCTAGAATGGCAAAACAAGAGAGGAGAGGAGGGAAGGGGAGGGGAGGAGAGAAGAGGAGGGGGGCAGACAGACTCAGGTTGGAAAAGGCTGGAGTCGGTGTCCTCCTCATGCCATGTAACTCCTTCTTTCCTTTTTTTTTTTTTGCAGTGCTGGGGATTGAACCGAGGGCCTTCCACATACTAGGCAAGGGGGTCTACCACTAAGCTACATCCCCATTCTTTGACTGTCTTGTAACACTAGTTTCTGTAAGCCTCATAGTTTTATACTTTCTTTTATCCACTTATATATTAAGCAAGAATAATGCTAAAACAAGATAAGAAGCATCAAGTGTTTCTATAAATTGTCATGTTTTGGGGAAACAAAATGAGGAAGGTGGTAATATTTATGCTAAATTTCCTTATATTCATCTTTCCAATGGAAACTACAAATAATTTAAACATCTATAGAAAATAATCTGTTTTCGATCTTAGAAAATTTGCTTCTTGCAAAAACTTTCCCAGTGTGCAAATTCCAAACATTAGCAGCATTAGCACTGCAAACTATACACATGAAAATTACTAACAGGGCTGAGGGTACAGATCAGTACTCGTAGCATATGTGAAGCCCCCGGGTTCAATCCCTAGCACAGCAGGGTGGGGGTGGGGTTTGCAAACAGCTGAGCACAACCGCGTAACACTGCCTTACTGGCCTATTAGGACACAAGAAGATTCTGTAAAGCAGAATGAGTAAAAATGGAAACACTTCACTCCTACACATTGTTATCCTAGCTCTGCTATCCAACCTCTTTTATGCAACACAGACAGGTTAGGACCTATTACATACAATTTCCCTGTCCTCTGCTCTGATAGTCACAGAAGTCCTAAGAAACATGCAGGAAAGTATTTTTATAATAACTTTACATTTATGGGAGAATTACGCCAGCAATATTCAGCACTTTGCTCAGAATGCACACAGCTCCAAGTCCTGCAGCTGGAGAACTCAAGCCTCTGGACCACTAGGCTTAAGCTCCTTCTGCCCCATTACGGGGAAACCTGGTGCCAGGCCAGAGAGTGAGCACAGTGGAAAGTAACAGGAACCCAAAGCCAAGACCGCGTTTGCATTCAAGCTCCACCATTTCCGGCATTTTTCTGGTGGAAATTTCCTAACCCAATTTGTTCATCTGTAAAATGAGATTCAAATTATCCTGCTTCTCAATTTGTCAGAAGTAAATGAGGCAAAGCCAGCAAGAACCCTGACGCAAAGGAGATGTTCGACAAATGAAAATCCCCAACCCTATAAGCAGCTCTGTGGAACTTTCAGAAGCTACCCCAAGTTGTTCAGGATGTATATTTTGTAGAGGACATTCTGTTCCTTACTACAGGGCATTCAACAATCAGGGGGGCTTTTTTGGTTTATGGAGATCCAAAATCAGACATTTTAACTGATGGGCTAGACCTGAGTTTCAAGTCACATAGAAATCACTTCTAACAACATACTAGGACCCCTCCCTCTTCTACTTGAATCAGTAGCTGCTACTAATGCGAAGCAGCAATTGCTACTCAATCCTTCTGCCATAGCCATATACCATACAAAGGTATTAGTCAGGTAATGCCTACAAAATAAGACTTGTCTTTAAGGGAAAAATTTCCTTTTTAAAGAAGAAAGGAGGAGGGCTGGAGATACAGTTCAGTGGGAGATATTTGTCTACCATGCACAAGGCCCTAGGCTCAACTTCCAGCACTGCAGGAAAAAAAAAGAAAAAGGCTGGGCATGATGCATAAGCCTGTAATCCCAGCACTCAGGAGCTGGAGGCAGGGAAATCATAAATTCAAGGACAGTTTGAGCCACACAGTGAGTTCATGACTACACAGCAAGGCACTGTCTCAAAACAAACAAAAAGGAGTTACAGATTCTTGGAATAAAAGATCAGTTACCCCTACATTGATCATTTAAATTTTTAAACGGTAACTCTAAACATGAAATTAGTACAAATAGGGAGCTTTAGTTAACTGCAAATAGATAATGTTCTCATTACAAATATCAGACTGATCTCAAAATCTAAGTAACATATAGTAATCCTAAATTTACCATTACAATTACAATTGTAATTTGTGGTCTAGAAATTATCCAGAAGACATCAAATCAGAGATTTGTGTAAATCTTGCAGATGCTTCTGAGAGTCTATCAGCACATTTTAATTTATAACCTAAGAGCAGTTAAGGTATAGCTCAATTAACCACTTATAGTTGTCTGATAAAACAATGATCAGAAATCAAAGAGTAATGGGCAACCAAATAAGCTTCAAAATTTAATAAATGAAGTGGGTAGGCCCAAGGAATTTTCTTGCAAAGTTTCTCACTAAAAGTTGCCCTATCTTTAATCACTCCCAAGCCTAATATTTATTTCAATAGTGAACGATCAGGTTATCCAAAAAATCTTGCCATTTGTTCCCTATTTGAACCATGGAACAACCTTCAGGGCAGTTTCACCACTTCAGCGCTACTGACATTCTGGGCTGCATAATTTGCTGTTATGAGGGGCTGTCCTGGGCACTCCAGGATGCCTACCAATGTGCCTGTCTCTCCCCATTAGACGCTAGTAGCACACAATTAGCCACAAGTTGCAACAACTATTTCCAGATACTGCCCGATGTCAACTGGGGAGCAAAACTGCCTCCAGTTGAGAACTACTGATTTAGTCATTCTTTTGATGTCTTTACCTCCACAAGACCCTTGTTTAACTACACAAACATTTCCTGGGATGGTTAAAGATTGATCTAACAGCAATTGTTAACACTTTTGAACAGTGTCATGAGACCCTGCCCCATGCAGTGGGTGCTACAAGCACCACTCTATTTATTTTTTGTTTGTTTTTTGAGACAGGCTCTTGCTATGTAGCTCAGGCTGGCCTCAAACTTGCAATCCTCTTGCCTCGTCCTTCTGAGTTCTGGGATTACAGGTGTGTGCCGCCATGCCTGGTACAAACACCAGTTTATAAGTGAAGAAATTCAGGTTCAGGGAGATGAAGTGCCTTCATTTCTATTCAGTGTGAAAGCTAACATTTTAATTAGGTCTTACTATAAATCTTTCTATGTGGATCTTTCCATAAGGCCAAGATCTCTGCAGAAAGAAAGCACACAGAGCTCTGAAAGCACCAAGTTCTTCACCAGTTCTACCAGTGGCGCAAGCTTGGGCAAGAGCGCCTCCCTCCATGAGCCTCAGTTCCTCACCAGTGACATGAAAAATCTCCCGATAGCACACAAGTGACATGTCGACTGTGACATACATAGATAATTATCATTTGGATTTTTAAAAAACTTATCTATTGGCACCTAAAATCTCTTCCCCAGATGCACTTTCCTACCTCTTTGGGTCTCTGCTCCAATACTTTTTCCAGGACTTCTTTATCTGAAGTGAGCACACCCTTCACTCACTTTCTGGTCTCTTTAGTGTTCTTCCAAGGATTTAATCCCGACCCTCCCCCAACTCATCACGTGATGTTCGCCCAGCTCCACCACCAGAATTTAAAGGTACTTTACTTTGTTCCTTTTTACCTTTGGGCTGGGGATTACCTGTATCACCTAGAGTCTGCCGTAGTGGGCACCCAGATAATTGCACAGGGGATCGATTTTTATTTTTTTTTTTTGGTGCTGGGGATCGAACTCTTGTGCTTGCAAGGCAAGCACTTTAACCGCTGAACTAAATCCCCAGCCAGGGGATAGATTTTATAAAACCACACCAGTGAAATTTGAATTAAGAACCTATGGGAATGGGCTAGATTTTGGTTAAAGATGAGAAAGCAAAGCCAAGGAGAAAGCATTGGCGCATAAGAGTGCTAAGACAGCACTTCTCAGACTGTATATGTACCTGGAGGTTCTTGCTAAAATGCAGATTCTGATTCAGCACCCAGGGAGGGCCAGGACTCTGCTTGTCTAACATATTCCCAGGGGGTACTGATGTCACTGGCCAACTTCCACAGCCAGGCCCTAGACCAGAGCATGCATCTGGGTAAGAGACAAACCAACTAGGCTCTCAGAAGGGAATGAGCTGTACAGGGCTAATTTGATGAGTTATCTGTTAATGAAAAGTGTATGCCTTAGCTCTCTGGGTTGCTCTCACTTCCACTTCCAAGGCTGATGCATACATGAAATACTTCATGAAATAAAGAAGCTGAGAATCCTAGTGCTAAACAATCATACTCACATGGCATTTTTTCAAAACACGAAGACTATATACACACATCACACACATGTATTTTAGTCTTGTTTGGGAGGTAATATGCTTAAATATTTAACATTAAAAATATATTTTTAACTTCTGATTACAATGGAACATAACAATAAGCATCATATTTCAACAGATTATCAAAAGCTTTCTTTCCCACAACTGTTCTGCTTCAACATTACTTAGTACTTAATGCGACACATAAAATCTCTGAACTTGGTAGCTGATAGAATATGAACAGCTGAAAATTATGAGATTGAAAGTAGCTAAAGGGGACAAATTATACATTCCAAGACTGAAATCATGCAGTTGTCCACCAGTTTGGACAATTAGGACCACAGTAAAGAAGAGAACTGAGCATCATTCATTTCCAACTGATAAATTATGTTTGTGTATGAGAGCCCCTGGTAACAGTATAATGCCTAATTTATTTTTACTACAAAAGATAATTTTAAACCAAATCAGCAAACTAAAAAATTATCAAAACATCTTTATTGATCCCTAGTTTAAAATAAAATGATGCTGTATTTATAAAAGAAATATGATTGAAGCAGATTCATTTATAATTTCCAGTTATGAATAGGCTGCAGCTAATCTAATGGTTTCATAAAATGAATGGCAGAAAAGAGTAAGTTTCCAAAGCATCAACTAAGTTTATAATTTCCTTCACACTATCCAAATACACTGAAATATTTTTGATAATTCATTTCATGTGCCTGCAATGCAGCCCCTTAATCTTTAGAATATTTATCACTTTTGAATACATTCCTATACCTGCATTATCAATCTACCAAATGAAAAACTGTTTTCTCAAAAAAAAAGTACTTTTATTTTACTATAGCCCAAACAACTTCTGCTGTCTAGTATTTGTCCAATATGTGAAGATCTCCTAAATGATTCGAACCTTATATGAACAAAGAATTCCAAAATATATGTAGTCTGTGAAGCTCAATTTTCTAGGCATGTTTATCAGAATTGGGTTTCTTCAAAACTCAAGTCAGGGTCACGCAGTGGTTTGCTTCCTATTGATAGGCTAAACTTCCTCCCTTTCTCGTCACAATCTTAATAGCTCCACACACATTAATCTTATTTATTGCTGAGCAATGTCCCCACCATCTGCTCTAAATTGTATTCCATCTGAAAATATATTTCCTCTTTTATATATTCAGCCCCCAGTAATCTGTGTTCTGACTATTTTATTACAAAGCCAGCAGAAAGGGGAGGGAATGAGATTAAATTTGATCATCTAAATAACCATATATACATGGCTTATAAACAAAACTACAAAGTAAGATGAAAGGCAATTCTATATATATTTTAAATTTCCGCCATTATGTTCAGCTGCCCAAATTCCAGCTATTACAGTACTGAACATTTTTCGCAAACTGTGCTTTCAGACTGTTCAAAATGTTTTTGTATTTTAGTTCCAGATGGAGTTTTGGTTTGGTTGGTGAATGACTGAATATCATTCAGGGTGATCGTTTCTTTCTTTCTTTATTTTTTTTTTTTTTGGTGCTGGGGCCTTGTGTTTGTGAGGCAAGCACTCTAACTGCTGACCTAAATCCCAAGCCTATTTCTTATTACATTATAAAACATATTATTTATGTTTGGCTTTGAAGTATGGTTTCTTTTTTTTTTTTTTTCTGGTGCCTGGGATTGAATATGCTTGGTTTTGAAATAAGAAAAGTAATTCCCATCATTAAACATCAAGGGAAGTCTTGAAATCATTTCATGATTATACAACCAATTCTATAAAATTTTATTTGCATATCGTATAAGACTCCAGCTATATATATAAATGAATTGATAAGATTTAAAAGTGAAAAATATTTGTAATATTTGGGATGAAAATATTACCTTTTATGTTTTATTATAAATCAACTGTTTTATAATTTTTTAAAAATACATTGACCTATACTGAATTACAGTAATTCAAAATTTCGTTTCAAGAGAGAAAATTTTAATGTTCTTATTAGAAAAAAACTGTCAAGGAAGGCATTCCCTTTCCTCATCTTTTTCCTGACCACCGCCTTTTCTCGTTTGTATAGGACACTTACACTATTAGTAAAAATACCATTACCTTCATTAATACTCCTCTCTCCTACTGGGCTGGTAGCACATGCCTGTAATCGCAGCACTTGGGAAGTAGATGCATAAGGCACCATGAGTTCGAGGCCAGCCTAGATTACATAATCAGTTCAAGGCTAGTCTGAACCACACAGCAAGACCTTGTCTCAAACAAAAAATACTCCTTCTCTCACCTTCCTGAATATCAAGTTAATTTAAAGTTTTAATAAAATCAAGGTGAACAAATAAAAAAATTGTTCTATTCATTTAATTACACCACTCCAGAAATCTTTCCAAATCACATTTCAATTCTGCCTTTAAATACATTCACCAGCAGTATCCTGAAGGAATCCATTATCAGTTTATCATTATTAGCAGCCTTCCAAATGTATCACATTCCGATCTTGAAGGTCTTTCAAGTAGTCAATAGCAAGCATGTTCATTAATATTAATCTCCTTGGATTCTGTTTTACTCTGGCCTTACACAATAGTCTTTCCTTCCCTTTCACAGATAAATCTGTCACAGGTTTTAATATTTTGTTTTTTATACCATGTTCAACATTCACAGGGTTTTATATTCCTTCAGATAAATCTTGATCTATGCTAAGTGTAGACATAACCTTTTACTTACTAAAAACAAGAGGCAATTTAAGTGGCCAGAGTGTAATGGTTTTGGATTACTTTTGCAAATTTTCTAAATTAAATCTTTATTAGTCAAATAATCAATATAAACACTCATTAAAAAATACAGGTAACCATTCCAAATATGACTGAGTATAAACATTTACTTCCTGACAAAAATTAAAACATTTAGAGTTTCTGCAGCTATCCCTCAAAGCTAAAGGACCTACATTCCTCAATAATTTACCTTACCAACAACATGATTCTTAATGCAGTAACACAATGCTTAGATATTCATTGAAAGGCTACTTATAACCAAAGTGGTAATAAGTACAAGGACAATTTTTAAAAATGTTTTAATGTATTTATGCAGTGCTATGAATCTTGCTCAGCTTAAATTTTCATACTGGATATATAAAACATAAACAGTTTCATAATTTTTACTGCTATACTTTTTCCACTTGCAAAAACTTTAGGTATCACCTCAGTCAGCTTTCTATCCTATAGTACTCATTTTTGTTTGGAGCCACTAAATAAGAAACTGCAAACCTCTGCAGCTCCACCACTAAGTGATCAAGGTCATGGGTTTTCTATTCATGAAGACCCACAATGATATTCATTTACAGTTCTCATTATCGGCTCAAAAGAAGGAACTCTCAAAAGTTTGCACTTGGCTTCCTTGTCAAAAAAGCCTGGTTTATGCAGAACCAAACATAAAATTGTTATATTGCTGATGATGCTAATTTTCCAATCCACTCAAAAAATTGTCTGAAAATGTCTCTTCTAGACTTAAAAAAAACTGCATTATGCCAAACTCAAAATGAAAACATTAGCTCCCATTTAAAACTTTAATTTTCCAACAAATTCTTATCTAAAATGGAATACCTTAATGAGCTATTCGCCAATTAAAATTGAAAAACTTTTTAAGGCAAAACTTGAAAAATAGTTATTAAGGTTTTCCAGCTTTTTCCCCCCAACTTTTCAAAAGTATTCCCACTTTGCCACTGTTAACAGAATATGCCTTTATATGTTATACTTGTAAATTTCTCCTCTGGTGAGTGGAGCCCAGATTCAGAGCTTTTGTCTTAATTCCCAAGATCTGTGCACATTCCCTTGATCACACATAACAATAGTTTTGACTGGTAAGAAAAAAATTATTTAAAATTCTTTACCAACCAATGGAAGCTGTATAATTTTATGAGTGACCAAAGGAAAGATTTCATACATAAACACAAAGATCAGCCATCTATTTCCTAGATTGGGAATGTAAACAGAAGCTCACCACAGTTGTCTGTTATTTATTAATTGTTCCACAATAGTACTAAAGTTCATAACAAACCAAAGCACCAAAATAGGTCTGAACTGAATGACAAGTCAGAACAGTTTTCCAGCCAAAGAGCTCCTTTACCATTCAGTTAAATTCTTCAAAATGATTATTAATATTGGGGTAAACTTTTATTCCCTTTTTTCTTTCAAAATTTATTCCTTTTCTTCTCCACTCTAAGATATCCCTTAGCTCCCTTAATATTCAATCCCTACCACAAAGGACAATTTTTTTCCCTTTCAAATATGTGGTCAAATTCCAAAATTTTTCTCCAGCTATTTATATGTCCTAACAGTTAAACTATTTCAACATACACTAGCTTTACAAGTCTTACTTTGCACAGTACACTTCAACCTAGCTAATCACACCCAGGTTGTATTTTGTATTAATATTAGAAAAAACTCAGTATTACGCCTCTGAGAAAAAAGGGTATGCATAGGATGGTCACGTGTTTTCTTTCATTTTTACCAATACTCATCTGGGAAGCTACTTTTTTGCAAAACAGAACTTCAGTAGTCGGCTAACTGTACACTTCTTTGTTGATGAAAAATATTGTACTGTCAAGTCTAGCAGATATAAGGTAGTTAATCAGAAAAAGTGCAAATTATAAATTCTATTCAGCTCATTATTTAACCCACTTATAAAACTGGTTTTTTGTAACCTAAATGTATCCCACAAATGCTAAACTGCATATAAAGAAATTTTAAAACCACCCTAATATTTGATTATAGTTTAGAAATAATTTTGTAACTGTACAGTAAACTTCCCGTATTTGGGCAGCAAGGAAGGTTTTTTTGTTTTGTTTTTGCTTTACGGTACTAGGGACTGAACCCATGACCTTTACACTACGCCCTTTCCTATTTTTTTGAGATAGGGTTCTGCTAAATCTCTGCTGCCCAGGCTGCCTCGCCCTCCCAAAATGTTCAGATCATAAGCACGCACCAACACACCTGGCTCAGGAAGGTCTTCTTAATCTGGGTTCATAGGCAAACAATTTTCTTCAGTTATCTGTCACTACAGATTGATCTGTGCAAATATATTTCTGCTGATATATGGATTCAAATAGACACTGATTCTATCAAGTGCCCAAAGAATCTGTGACCCAAAAAACATTATGTAATATTTCTTTGTGTGAACCTAAGATTCATTAAGAATTTAGGTAGACTCTATTTCTTAATCACATTCAAATACGGTCAATGCTTTTTTAAAAAGCAAACAAAAGGAAAGCAGAAATAATTTTTAAAGTATATGCCCTCTTTCTGGACATAATTTCTTTAAGTCAGTCTCACAGAGGATTCATTTTTAGATTTTCTTATCAAGGGCAGAACAATAGAATTCCAGGATACTGTCTTCATGCTAATGCTCATTTTAAATAAATTATTCAGTACACAAAAATGTAACAAGTGCAACACGATTTCCTTCAAAATCTACCAGGAACTGTTTATCATCTCAGGGTACAAGCAGATTAGCAAACCACCATAACTCTCTCCTTTTAAATAACCAGAGAGCCCATAACAAAAAGATACGTGGAACATTACTGACATAACCTCATGCAACATGATGCATGGATTATATCATACACTAACAAAGAAGCCCTACATCACATTGAAAAAATGAAATCCTATCATTATGCATCACAGAAAACATGAAGGCCATTAAACTAAGAAAATGATAGTCTTCAGATCTTTTAAAAAAAGAACTTCAAAGTTCAAGATCTTGTTCTTTTTCGAAGCAAGTTCTGTTTAACAGGAATCTATGAATTTGGAAGCTAAGGATTCTATGTTTTCAAATGGGGAGGCCATAAACTCACCCGTATCAGGCTTAAATGCTACGAATGGCAAAAAACTGCAAAATGCCAGGTAACAAGGAGTGAACAAAAACATTTGCTTCTCTCATTTGATTAATACATAAAACTAAATGAGTTAGAAATATTTGTATCACTGTATTATTTTTAAACTGAAAGCTCTTAAGGTACAAGGTTTTTTCCATGTTGCTCTACTCTTTTAAACTACTTCATAAACTACTAACCAGCAATTAGCAAATTAAGGTAGTGATTCTGAATCTAGAGTAGCACAACAGAAATCCAAAGCATTGTTTCCTACTTCACAGTGTGCCTTAGAGAACTGTAGTTTTCAAATGATCAAATTCAGACAGACATTCTACAGAAGAAAGAAAAAAAAAAAGGCAGGTGGATGGGTAAAAAAATAATTGTTAAAACAAATCTAAATAGAAATCTGTACAAAGAAATCAAGAATTGTATTTCAATGCAGATTGGGTGAAGCTAGCCAGGCATGTGGTACATGCCTGTATGGCCATAACTCAGGAGGCTGAGGCAAGAGGATCACAAGTTCAAGGCCAGTCTGGGCTACGCAATGAGTTCAAGGTCAGCTGAACTACACAGCAAGACCCTGTCTTTAAAAAAACTAATAAATATCTAGATAGATAGATAGAAAATTTTTATAGAGTCAAGATTCTGCTTAGCAATCAAGTTTAAGAGAATAAACAAATCTAGGGAATAACTCTGGCAAATTCATCTAAATTTCATAATCATTATGGGCCCATGCTTATACTTAATAAAAATCACTTTATCATTTCCCTACACTATTATATATTAAAAAGGCAAAGCCTCAAGACCTGTTCTACCCTTTAATATTTTTATTCTTAATCTCTCAACATTTATTGCCACTAAATTTCAAAGCACAAGTTCTCAAAATCTCAGGCATCTACAATTTTCCTCCATCTCTAAATTACTGTATTTACTGTGAAACACCTTGTCTGCCTCTCCAGTATTTACATGGGTTACCTTTCCTTCTAATACCTATACTCTTAATCTTTTAACACCATTCAATATGATTTAACAATACTTTATCTTTACTAAAAATGTTCAAGATAACCATTTTTATGTGCTATAGTCTTTTTATAACCTTTTTGAGGCAAAAAAGGATGTATCTTGAACCAAAAATAATGGGAATCCAAACTCTCAGTTAATAATCTTTCTACAGGAATATTTAAAATGGTTAACCTAATTTCAGTAAAACCTATTTTAACAGAATTAGATTTCTATTCTTCATATTACTGTGCACCTCAAATATAAAATATTCAACCTATTTCAAAATAAACCCAGAAACATAAACACTTTTAAAAATACAATGAAAATACAAGTTCCTAAATTAAGAGCTGTACCACTAATATATTTTATGAAACGAGTCCACGAAAAACTCTCAAAAATGTTACTGATAAAGTGATATCTCCTTTGTTCAATTTTGTGATTAACAGGACTTTTATTGGTAGTAAACTAGAGCAAACAATCAGAATAATACATATGCAGTATTCAGTACACACAATAAAAGTTAAAAGAAATTCAAAACCTATATAAAACAAAAAATTGGAGAAAAATCATACAGCTTAAGAGATACAGTGGTAAAGGTCCTCTCCATCCTTTAATTACAGCTTGTACTCTGTACCCAATAGAACTTACCGCACTTACTGAAATAAGAAATACAGACATTTTAGTATTGAGTGTATTTAAGAGAATTAAACATATTTTCTAAGAATCTTTCAATGACAAGTTGGTGACCCTGTAGCTACTAAAGCTAAAGGGAGAAAAGTGGGGAAAGGAAATTAACTAGTATTTTGTAACCATTTTTAATAATTTCTTATTTTCCAAACACTGCTTTTATAACAGAAGTGTTTTACACTTGCACAATATTAATTACTTTATTATACATGGAAGCCTGTGGTAGGCTGATTACACAATAAGACTGCAAACAACCAGTGGTACTTTTCTGACGTCAGAAGAGTACATAAGACTGAAACATCACCAAAAGTACATAAAGAACTCATCAGCATAAACATCAAAGTACATTAAAAAATATAATCAGAAAAAAATACAATTGCTAAAAAGTGGTTTAGAGCAGAGCCACTGCCTATCAGTAGCTTCAAATGGCAATTAGCGTTCATAGCAAGTTTTGATGACTTTACAAGACCCCTGTACAATACTGAGTAATACACCCCATCAAAATGTACATTAAAGGCTGCAATTTCACAAAGAGGTTCTGATGTCATTACTAAATACACACTCTTATCCCTCACATGAGCTATGTCACCAGGTGGAATTACACCCCTCTTAGTATCTGTAGCTCTTGAGTTCATGGACTTTGATTACACATGGGTATCTATACGGGGTAGTTCTTTCTAAAAAAAAATAAAAAGAAGTTGGGGATGTTTATCCTATTTAGTATTTGGATGCCAGAAGGCACATAAAATGTATAACCAATTACCTATTGGAATGTAAATCATTCTAAAATTGAAACCATCAAGATAGGAAGAAGAGAGAAGAGAGGCCTAGAACTCTAAGATTAAGAACGAGAATCAAAAAACAGAAGTGAGGGTGATATATAATAGCATAGACAAGAGAACATTTTTGGGCCATATATAGAAAAAATGCATACTCCAAATTTCAATGAATTATGTGATTCCAAAACTAGAACCCCAAACACTTGGGCTTGAACACTGTATTAGATAGTAATAGAATCACTTAGTGGAATTACAGCCTTGTTACAGTTAGTTTAAATAGAGGGTGCTTTATTGTCCTTTTTCTTTTATTAAAGCTATCATTCCAGGCTTTGATCTAAGATCCAAGAATATTTGTTCTACCGGCTGGAATGAATGTGGTTTGGAAGTTCAGAGTACATTTAAAAGCTGCAACAAAATATAGGTAGCCAACAATCTCAGAATTTCAGATCAGCCCAGATGTGAGATAGCAATTTGAAATATTTTCAATCCCTTACTCAAATGATGAAATGTGTATACCAGCCCAGAAAGAGCAATCTGAAATGTTTTCGATCCCTTACTTAAATGATAACATGTATATCATACTATTTGTAAAACTGGATATTCCATTACGGTGATAACGTACAGAATTCCCATGCGTTATTACACTTTCCTGAGAGTAAAGCAAGTAGAATAACCTTAATCCTAGCAACAAAGTTTTTTTTTTGTTGTTTTTTTGTTTTGTTTTGTTTTTTTGTAGTTTTTATTTTTATCTTTTTTTTTTTTTTTTTTTTTTTTTTTTTTTTTTTTTTTTTTTTTTTTTTTTTTTTTTTTTTTTTTTTTTTTTTTTTTTTTTTTTTTTTTTTTTTTTTTTTTGCATTTAAAACTTTTGGGCTATTCCCTGACGATCTATACATGTAAATTTGATTGCTAAACATTGTCACTTTGAATGTCAAACTATTTTTAATCTATTGATTTTGATTAAAAATCATAATACAAACGGAGCTAAAATCACACTAACAAAATAAACTAAATATGAAAAGTTGCATTGAAAGGGCATTACATTATTCTTAATAGGATCGTGTAGAAACATTCCAATGGCAGTGTTCTCAAAATAAAACAAAATTACATTAGAAGACCCCCAGCCTGGTCACTTTTGGGACCTTACCTGTAAGTCTGGCTGGTAGGTGTTTTTACTCTTGTACTACATGGCTCACTTACATCAGACATCATATTTGTATACCCTGAGAAATCTGACACTGAAGTCCTTACTCTATGGTCCACTTCTCCATTAGAGTTAGTGATAAAGGTCATTGGCACCCTGCTGCCCGACTTAAACTGAGAACCAAATGCTTGTGCAAAGTTCTCAATCTGGTACGTTGTTCTAGGCTCTATGTCTTTCTGAGGATCTATCTGGCTAGCTAACTCCTGAGATGGAATCTGAAAGCTTGTTGAGGACTCTAAGTTCTTCTGTTGTTCCTTCTGGCTAGTCAATTTCTGAGATGAGGACTGGAAGGCTGATGAAGTCTCTAAGTTCTTCTGAGAATCTATCAGATCATCCAGCTCCTGGGAAGGTGTCAACTGCTGATGTGTAGCATCCAAAGCAGATAAATAAAGACCTGGTTGAGATCCAAACAACATCCCAAAAGGAGGCTTTGGCAATGAAGATGGCAACACTGAGGTAACAGATTGGCCGAAACCACACTCCAAGGGAGATGTAGTGTATATTTGTTTTTCTGGAAATAAAGTGTGGTTGTGGAGAGGTGAAGACAAACTGACAAATTGGAAACCAGGTCCAAGAGCAAAACCTGCATTAGTGGATTTTTCAAAAGCCTGTTGGAGGTATTTGGAGTATTCTTGCAACACACTTGCTTTATCATTTGAAGATGTTTGGGTGCCTGGGCTCAAATTTTCTTCTTGAACCAAATCTGAGTGTTCTCCTGAGGTGTGTAAATCCACTCGTGGTTCTGTTATATTGAAAGGATCCTCTTTCTGGCTTTCCGATTTGTTGGAGTATTGATCCAAAATACTTTGTAAAACCTCATCAGGAATTCCAGACTTGTCATGACAAGACTTAATCTCAGCATTGAGAGCTGAGGAGTCAATAAGTGACAATGGTGCCTCATTGTCCAAAACACTGACACCTGCAGACTGAATGACGGACTGTTGGGAGACCATGTGTCCCACATTTATAGAAAAGGCACTGTTGCTGCTGGCAGTTGGTAAATACCTTCTTTTCTTTGAAAATTGCATGGCATCATCATAATTACTACTTATTTGACCTTGTTTGCCACTTGTACTTTGGAGAAGACTAATGGTCTCCACGCTATTATTTGATACTATACCAAGTGAGCCACTTGGTTTCCCAGACAAGGATTTCTGTCCAACTATGTCTGGTAATGGTGACACAAAATTAAGGTAGTTTTTATCTGTATTCTTTCTGCTTCCTTTCTTGAAGATCAATTTTGGCACCCTTTTCTGCAATTCATCTATACCAGCGCCAATTATGCCTCCACTGGAAGACACAGTAGGCATTTCTACCGAGTAACTCTGCATGTTTATATTATTTGAAATTTGTGATTCATTTGTTTTACCAGTCTTCTGTTCCTTATTTTCAATAGCTACACTTTTTGACTTCGATTTTCTCCTTGAAGAACTTGTATTTCCCTGAGACAATGCAGCCAGATTTCCCATATTATTATGGTTTGATGACCCAGGTTCTGCACTAGAGGCTCCTTTCGCTATGGCTTCACCACATGTGCGCCTGTGCTTCAACAATCTATCAGTCCTTGAAAAATACTGTTGGCAAGTGTCACACTTATATGGCTTTTCTCCACTATGTGTCCTCTTGTGTCTCTCCATATGGTACTTCTGAATAAACTTCATGCTGCACTGATCACATCCAAAGGGCTTCTCTCTACTATGAATTTTCTCGTGTCGCTGCAGTAGGTATTTCTGAATGAAACCCATACTACACTGGCTGCATTGGAAAGGTCTTTCTCCGGTATGAATGAGGACATGTCTCCGCAGGTGATAGGAGCTTCGGAAAGCAGCACTACAGTGATCACAGATATGAGGTTTCTGACTTGGGGAGAGGATGGCACCTTCTCCATCTCCGACCAAAGAAGGTTTGGAAGATGCACTTGGCTTCCTCTTGGCTTTGATTCCCTGAGATTCTGGCTTTGGCCTCTTTGCCTTTTTGACATTAGTGTCCTGCTTTGGCTCCTCATTGCCATGGTCATCAGTCCTGCTACTGCTGCTCAGTAATACGTCTCGGTGGTGCTGGGCTGGTTGCTGCTGGACATGCTGGTGGAGAATACTGAGGTCTTGGATGACACCGTGGCTCCCCCCGTCCCCGCCTCCTAGGCCTGGAGATCTTTCTTCAGCCCCGGCGAACAGCCCCCCGTACTGGTGGTGGTGATGGTGGTGGTGGGACTGCTGTTCCTCAGGATCTGTAGGTTTCTCCTGCTTGATGCTAACCAAAGACTGCAAGAATCCCCAAGAGGTCCTCTGAGAAGGGAAGGCCGCGGCTGACGCCGCCGGCTCCTTCTTGAAAGTCATGTCCGGGGCTGGCGGAGGGGGGGGCTCAGCGGCCGGGGCTGCGGAGGTAGAGGAGGATAACACGCACTGCGGGGGAGGGGCGGCCGACCCCGCCGGCCGGGTGAAGCTGGTAACCGGGGGGAGCCGGTGGTTGAACATAACCATACCCTGGGGGAAGGTGGGCTCCATCTCGGCTCTCCTGCCGCCGCCGCTGCCGGGGCCGCTACCACCACTACTGCCGGTACCGCCGCCGCCACTCAGGAACCCGCTGCCGATTTTCATACCCCGGAGGAGGCCTGGCTGAGGAGAGGAGGGGGAAGAGGGAAGAGGAGGACAGGAGGTGGAACCGGGCCCCGGGCCGGGACCACCGCAGCGCTCGGGACCCCGCCGCGCCGCCGCCCAGACCGCAACGCGCCCAGCACTAATTCTCAGCCCCGGCGCCGCCGGCACCGGCACGCAGGGCCGTGAGACTCTTCCCCGGGCCTCGCCCGCGCTCTCTCGGACCCACCGGCAACACTTACGGGTCCCGCCGCCGCCGTAGTCGCCGTCGCCTCCAGTTAATAAAAATAACGCCGTCCTCTCCACAATGGAATTAAAAGCCTCCCCTGGACTGCGCAGCCGCGGCGCGGTGTCTGCTGGGAACTCCTCGACCCGGCCAGAGGGAGCTCGGAGAACTCAGGGCGCCTGCGCCGCAGTTTCCGCCCGGCCTGCCTGTCAATCACAGGGGCGGTTGGGCGGATTTCGGGGGGGCCAGGGTAGGTGGGGCGAGGAATTGGAGCCCTACTGAAAAGGGGCTTCCGAGGAGACTAGATGTGATTGGTGGCCTGCACCCAAGGAGATGAAAGTAGTCGAGGGCTTCTGGGGGACAGCCGCTCAGGAGGTGTAACCCAAGGGGCGGGAAGTGGGTCAGGGGAGGGGGGCAGTCAGTATTGCAGCGTGGCGTGGGAGCTGCAGAGAAAGGGGTCAGCGGAGAAGATGAGGGAAACTGAGGACTGAGCGTTGGGGCTTCCTTCGCTTTAGGGTTTGCAATCCAGGTATTAAATGAAAACCCAAACCCACAAGTGGATCATTTAGTGCACTTTTTATTTCTGTCTAAAAGCATGAAAGTTAAAATGCCCAACATTATAGATGTTTCTGTTATCCTTTTTAGTTTGGAAACACTAATAATGCGTATGCTTTGCATTTATAGGAGGAACTTACTTGAAACGGCAAGAAAGGTACCGTTGCAAAAAAAGAAAAAAAAAAAATTGTCCTACTGCCAACCTACCTGAAGGCTATTGGAAAGGGAAACCGCGTGTGATCCAGGTGCAGTAGTCCTGTAAAACACGCCCACACACATACTTTATCGTCATCAGATGCTATTTAAATGCCCACATACCTTCCCAGGCTGGCTAATGAGTCTGCTGGCCATGCTGTATTGGTGCCTAGCCTCTTATTTTTGAAAAATTGACTACCAGGCCCTTCTAGGAGCTCCATTAGAATCATTCTTTCCTCCACAGTATAGAACACCTAGCAACTCATGCAAATTTACAAATTTTTCTGTCAAGAGAAAATTATAAAGTAAAATCTTGCAAAGTTACATCAACAAAACCAAACGAGTATTTAGTCAGTGCCTAGTCATATTAAGCACGCAGAAATCTAAACCAGAAACTTTTCTAAAGGTATTTATAAATTATAAAAAATTTCAATAAAAGAACAGGACTATGAAAATAATTTATTTGTAAAGTATATTTTTAAATGAAATTGCACATCCATTTTCTCATACTATTTCTCTAAATAATTTCTCATAATTAATAACCTCTGAGAAATTTCACAATTGAAACCATGAAGATTATTTACTAGCATTTATAGACGTCCCAGCACCTGCCTGTAGAAGTTAACAGAAAATATTTATTGAGCATTTTTGAGATAAGAAAAAATTGCTTTTCTAACCCTATGCAACTATATATAATCACCTCACCATTTAAACTGAAACTTTAACACTGTCAGGTATAGCTAAGTACTAAAGACTGCAAATTCAAAACTTCAGGCAGTAGTAAAATATTAGTCAATGCCTGTGAGAAATGAGGCTGTCCCTTTATTCAGGGTGTCAGTGTTTAATAGTACGCTGAGATGCATATAAGCTAGTCCAAGCATGAAGGGCAGTAGGGCACTCATATGAAAAGCCAACTTTGTTCCTCAGTTATCAAGATAAGAAACCTGTCATTTCTCTCATTCACTCTGTCAGCCTTGAGATACTCCAAGCCGACTTACCTCTGT
Organism: Hystrix cristata; assembly: GCA_004026905.1. Taxonomy (NCBI): domain Eukaryota; kingdom Metazoa; phylum Chordata; class Mammalia; order Rodentia; family Hystricidae; genus Hystrix; species Hystrix cristata. The sequence continues at coordinate 31,183 of PVJO010005380.1, read as the reverse complement.
TGTACACCCCATATATCAGGAAGATGAAGAGACCCTGTAAAATAAAATGGAGGGGAAAAGCTGTTAACGCTAATCATTTCAGCAGTAGAAATACCTGAAATAAACTTTCCTGGGAACAGACAAAAGAAGACACACTTCATCAAGGTCAATTTATTTTCCTATTTTTCAACATTAGAAGCTATACCTTGAGCATTTATATGATAACACAGCAGCACATTGCTTACAGTGGTTGTGCTATTCAGTTCTTTAGAAGTAGAAAATAAATACACCATCCCACATACATAGAATAGTAATTAGGAAAATCAGTATACCAGTCTCTGAAAGGTACATAGCTGGATAATGAAAAATCCAACTCAGAAAATGTCATCAAAGTAATCATAAAAATGACACTAAACATAAGCATTTCTAAGCACTGTTTTGGACTATAGCAATTAGAATGTATTTATTACTACCTTCAGTGGGGTAAAAATTGAAAAATTATTAAAGTACAAAACACAAGGATGGTGGTATAACTCAGTGCTTGCCCTAGCTTTGATCCCCAGCACTTCAAAAGAAAATGCAAAAAAAAAAAAAAACCTGAAACACTAAAAGGATACACTTAAAGTAATAAGTATTATTATCTATGTGATTTCAGAAACTAAAACTATTACAGTACATGCAATTGTATTAATAAGAAAGATTAATGAAGAATTTTAAACAATCAAAAAATTCCATTTTGGCCATAAACTTTAAATAGTTCAAGTATACTCATTTTTTTCACTGTGTATGCATGATGCCCCAAAGATTAATTCCATCTTTTAAGTAAACTTTGTAAAAAATCTACATAGTACAGTGAGTTCAAGGGAAAAAAATTACTTTCCTATGATTTAGGTAAAAACTATAAGATAATTAACAGTCCCCCTTCCCTCAATAATTTCTAATTTTTTTGTCAGCACCTTGTGCATGCCAAACAAGTCTTTCTTAAAATTTTATTTTAAGACAGGATTTCACTAAATTGTCTAGCAACTCAAATATAATTCTGTATGTGAAATGAATAGGAATATTTTGCTTTTGCAATAAATAAGTAAATAAAATTTCCTGAACATTGAACCTTATGCATTATTACTATTTACATAAAATCTATATACTTTGAAAATTAAAGAGCCCTTCAATAATAGGTATAATCACTATTATAATTTATATACTTTATATCACATTTTTCCTCAGATATTAGTAAACTGAGGAAAATATGGAGTATTTCCCAATATTTTTATTTACTGTACTTCCATGTTACCTGTTCTCTTTTAAATGGTAACACATTTAAGCCTCTAAAGTAACATACAATGATCAACAACAAAAAAACTCCCTTTGGCAGGGCATGATGGTGTGTGCCTGTAATTCCAGCTACTCAGGAGTCTATGGTAAGAGGATTTCAAGTTTGCAGACAGCCTGAGCAATTCAGCAAGACACTGTCTAAAAAGAAAAAAAAAAATTAAAAAGGAATGGGATTGTAGCATAGTGGTAGATAACTTGCCTATCACATGTGTGAAACCCTGTGTTCCCAACACCACACACACACACACACACACACACACACGCACGCACGCACAAAACCTCTTTTGAAAACCAGATCTAGACTGAAAAAAGTTTTATATACAGTTTAAATCTCAAAAGATTTTTCCTTCAAGAGATGTACTCTTAAGAGGATAAGAAAGTCCTAAAAGAACAGTTTTTAAAGACCATGCAAAAGACTGAAACTTGAAATCACCCTAAGGACTTTGTATCTTTCTTTCTCCTGGGGTGTCTACCTGATGCTCCCACAACTCCCTGAAAGGCAAAACATTTAACAATAATTAATTTAATTGTATGCCCCACACATGGTGACTTCTTTTCCCCCACGGATGTTAATGACAGTTGTAATCATTTATTTAGATTTAACTCTGAGGAACTTCATAAACACTTCAGTACTAGAAAAATATCCTATTTTCTCCGAGAGGAGAATAAAAAAAAGAAACAGCTAAGTATCATCATCTCAAGCTATAACAATAAGCCACTTTTAAGTCTCTGCAGAGAGAATACCTTTAAAAACAGCTGGAAGGAACCAACTGCCAATCTTCAACTGGCACTGACATTTCCGGAACTCCTTATACCAGCATTCTGTCCTACTAATGAGTGAATGCCACAAACATGTCACATTTCTGAAATGAATGAGCCCTTATGTCTTTTAGGTAATTTCTGCTGTTCCATCCATACACATAATATATATGGTATATTCATTAATAGGAGTACTAATTTCTTCAATGTTTTATCACAGAAAATAACAGAAATTGGGCAGGAAGTATGCAAAGAGTAGCTGGATTCCTGTAAGCATGTGTGTGCTTTATGAGCAATGACCAGGACTAAGAAAAGAACACCAGGATGTTGCATCTGATACTGTACAGGAGTTAAAAATAGAAACTTAAGGGAAAGAGGAAAAAATATTTCATTATTTCATTCTCATTTACAGTATCTGTAAAACATTAAAAGTGGAGCAGCTTTGTAAATATATTTTCACTGTTATAGAAGTCCATTAAACAATAGCTGCAGATAGATTCAATGGCTGACATCTTGTCTGTTATTATTTTTTTTTATTGACTGCTCCATACTTTTATGGTACACTTTGTGATTGTTACAAAATCAATCTTCTTTTAAGTGGTAATATGTTCTTTCTTGGCAACACAAAGAACAGGAAAGGTGTCATGCTACATAGTACAGTGCCTACTCAAGATTCAGAATAATATTAACAATGCTAATATATGTAGCTCTCCAAAGCACTTTCATTTACATAGTTCCATTTGTTCCTCAGTACAATACTGCAGAGTAGGCAGCATGAGTATTATTAGCTTTATTTTATAGAAGGGGATTTTGAGTCTTGCCCAAAGTCCCACAATGCTGACAGGTTGGCAGAGCCAAGGATTAGTGTTTGGCTCCTAATTAATGCTCTTTCACACAGCCTGCCTAAAAGAGACACCTTCATAGCTCTTTGAGTCACCAGCTTCAGGATAATACAATTGGTGAATCCTTTCCAAACCCAGGTTTATTAAAGCACATTGCAGTTTGATTAGCTTCTAGGGTCAGGGATTCAGTGTCCAGTAATAGGATTTCAAATAACTCTTTTCCTCTGCCAATCGACAGTGAACTAGCAAGCACAACAGGAAATGTGCTTTGTAACAGTGATTCTCACGAGCTGTGGGCCAGGCTCTGTCTTTTGTTCTTTGCTTACAAATTCTCCTTCAATGATATATACTTTCTAGTTGCTGGGAAACACATCTTTTCTCATCAAAAGGCTGCTAGGTAACCACATAGTCAAATATCCTCACCATTATAATTTACTAAATTTCTTTGAATCTGTGGCACTACACTGTGTACTTTTATTTATTTATAAATGATGCTCCAGCCTGCTTTCTGTAAACGATTCCTGTCAGGGGACTGTATCCCATAGAAATGAAAGCATTAATGTACAAGAATATGTATATTCGAGGTTGCTTGTTACAGCATTGTTTACAGAGGCAAAGAATTGGAAACAACCCAAATGCCCTTCGACACAGGAATGGCTAAAAAAATTGTGGTATCTTCATCTATTAGAATATTAGACAGCTAAAAGAATGAGTTAGAGCTATATGTATTAGCCTGAAGAGGTGACCATGCGTCATTAAATGGGAAAAAAGGAGGAAAAAATATATTATATGCTTTAATTTTTGTAGAATAGAAGCAAAACCCTCCTGTTCCCTCCTCTGAATATAACTGATTAAACAGGAAAGGGGTATGCAAGGGTGTACACCAAACTGTCACCAGTTCCCTAGTAGGAAGGATAAGAGGGAAAGAAAGTAACAAGTAAATCAGAAGCAAACTAGAAAAACATGCTGATTTTGTCAACAGAAGAAGTGGAATATAGCAATTATTGTTTCTTATTGTTATAAATACAGAAAATAGAATGTGCCCAGGATCTAAATACAGATACCCCTCAGTATCCATGGGGGATTGGTTTTAGGGCCTATTCTCACTTCCTCAATCAGCTTCCCCACCATGGGTGTCAAAATCCCAAGAGGTTCAAGTTCTCTTCTGTGAAGTTGGGTAATATTTACATATAATCTATGTGCATCCTCCCATATACTTTAAACCATATCTAGATTACTTATAATACGTATACAATATAAATACTCTATAAATAGTTGTTGTACTATATTGTTTAGGAAATTATGATGAGAAAAACATCTCTACTTGTTCAATACAGATGCAATTAAAAAAACATTCTAGGATTTGGGAATTTAGCTCAATGGTGGAGTGCTTGCCTAGCAAGCCCAAGGCCCCGAGTTCGATCCCCAGCACACTCCCAAAAATTATTCTATCTCAATTGATTGAATCTCCAGATGCAGAACCCATAGATACAGAAAGCCAACTGTATAAGACAGGCAAATAAGAGATTGATTTGATTTGTGGATAAGATTGTAGATTTTTTCTTTATTATTTTAATATCAAGACTACATTTGAACAAAAATGAGTTTGTTCTTCAATTGATTTATTATATGTATAACTATTTTCTAGAGAGATAAAGATATATAATGATAAAATTCTTGGTAGAATTATTTTGTCTCCCAACCAAACTGGCAACTGAAATGAATAGACACTTCTCAGAAGAAGTGTAAAAAGCCAGTAAACACCTGAAAAAATGCTCAACATTGCTGGCCATTAGAGAAATGCAAATTAAAACAATATAGAGATTGCATTTTACTCCAGAAAGAATGGTCATCCTCAAGAAATCAAATAATAACATTTTCTGGTGAGGCTTCAGGGAGAAAAAACCACTTCTGCATTGTTGGGGGGATTTTAAACTATTACAACTACTGTGTAAATCAGTATAGATTCCTCAAAAATCTAAGAGTAGAAATTGCATTTGATCCAGGTATGACCCTTTTAGTATCTTTCTAAAAGAGTTGAAGTAATCATATTACAGTGATACATACAACTGATATTTATAGCAGCACAATTTACAATAGCTATATCTTGGAAATAGCCTATATGCCTATTAACAGATGAATGGATAAAGAAAATGTGGTATTTATACACGATAGAGTACTACTCTGACATAAAGAAGGATAAACATGAGGCATTTGTAGGTAAATGAATGCATCTTGAGACCATAATATTAAGTGAAATAAATCAAACACACAAGTTTAAATAATGCACAGTTTCTCTTATATGAGAAACCCAAAATATAAAGAGCAACATACAAAACAGATAGTAAGGAGATCAAGAGATGAACAAAGGGAACAAGAGGTGGAGGGAAGGGTAGGAAAGGAAGAGAAAGGATTAAAAAAGAAAGAGAAAAATGGAAATACAGCATTTGCAAACAGAAAGAGAACCAAGAGATGCGAGGAACGGGGAGAGATGGGAAGGGTAGGGGATGAAAAAACAATCAATGTACATGTACCATTTCTCACAATAAATGTAATAGGCATGTACTCCAGACATGTACTAATTTTTTTTTAAAAAAAGGATTATTTTGTCTCTTTTTTCTGAGCTTCTGAATTCTTTCAGATTTTATTTCTAAGTACAGTATCTTTCCATATACACTTTTAGAAATAAAGATGGATATAAACATATATATAACTCGTATAATAATCCTTTCTTACCCATGGTTTTACTTTTCATGATTTCAATTACCCACAGTCAACTGTAGTCCAAATATTAGATGGAAGAGTCCAGAAATAAACAATTCCTAAGTTTTTCATGTACTATTCTGAGTGGTATGATAAAATCTTGCTTTATCTTGCCCTGGATATGAATTATTCCTCTGTCCAGGACATCCACAGTGTATACGTCATTCTCTACTCACCCTCTGCCACCATTGGTTGCTTAGTAGCCATCTTGGTTATCATATTCTCTATCATGTTCAAGTACGCCTATTTTATTTGATAATGGCTTCAAAGTGCAAAAGTACTGAGGCTGGCAATTCAGATGTGCCAAAGAGAAACTGTAAAGTGCTTCTTTTAAGTAAAAGGTGAAAATTCTTGACTTAATGAGGAAAGAAAAAACTCACATGCTGAGGTTACTAAGATCCATGGTTAAGAACAAATCTTCTATCTGGGAAGTTGTGAAGAAGGAAAAGATATTTATGTTAATTTTATTGTCACACCTCAAACTGCAGAATTTATGGCCATGGTGTCTGGTAAGTTCTTAGCAAAGACAGAAAAGGAATTAGATTTTTGTGTGTATATATGTGGTAAAACATAGTATAATAAGACTTGGCATTATTCTCAGGTTTGGATAACGGCTAGGGATCTTCAAATACATTCCCTGCAGATAAGGGGTAGGGTATAACTGTGTGTGTGTGTAATAAATTATCAATATCTCTAAATAGTCTATCGTATACAGTTTTATATATAATTAATGTATATTTACATATTAAATATATACAATACACAGGTTGAGTATCCCTCATCTGAAAATCTGAAATCTAAAATGGTCCAAAATCTGAAATTTTTTGACTGTCTGCATGACACTCAACATATTTCAGATTTCAGAGCATTTCAAATTTTGGGTTTTCAGATTAGGAAAGTCTGTGCAAATATTACAAAATCCAGAAAAACACCAAAATCTGAAAAACTTCTAGTCCCAAGCATGTTGGATAAGGAATACTCAAGCTGTACATATACATATATGTATTATATATGTGTATAATATACGTACATGAATACATTATATGTATCATATATTTTTTAAAATGACATATACATGTATATGTATGTGTGTATAATATACTATAATATATACCCACAGGATAGGAAAAAACAAAATCTGAAAGAAATCAGGACTTCAGAAAAAAGAGAAAACATAATTCTACAGGAATTTCATTTAGCACCAAGTGGCCAAGACCAAAAATGAAGACATGATAGTTTCTGTGGTTCCTGTTGTCTGATAATAGGACCTGTTTTATACAAGAGCGAACACGGCTGAAGTATGTCCAAAGAGTAATATTGAGTGACATAGAGGGCTTCTGAAATGGAGATTTTTGTCAAAGAACCAAAGAGGACCCAAAGAGGAGGTCAAGTGTAGAGGCTCAAAGCTAAAGAGCTGGAGTGAAAAATTTTGGATGTGTTCCCAACTCTCTCAGACACTAGCGATTTTCTTAACCTCTCTGAGCCTTGCTTTTTTGCTTTTCTTGGAATAAGAGTTGCCGTGCAGTGTTGTTAGGGTGAAGCAGGTAACACAGTGTGATGACCAGCACATAAGCACAGGTCGAAAGTTCAACAAGTTCTGCCTGTTACTTTTAAATTCTTCCCCCTAAAATATTTTTATTCATTCCCAATAAAAACTGAATATGTAAGAGTACTCCTTTCTTACATTATTCATTTATGTTTACCAAATAGCTACTAGTTACCAGGCACTAGGTGATAAACAGGGTTAAGACCTGGTCCTTGCCATCAGGAAGCCTAATAGAAGTTACATTTCAAAAATAAATGTATATTCATCATGATTCATAGACTACAAGCAGCTTATACAGTAAGTAGTTTGTGCAGTAGAACAAATAACAGGTCTTGCTAGGGGAAGAGGGTGGGTTGTGGAAAGGGAGCCACAATCGTCTATTAAGTGGTGGCCTCTTTTGTGTTAAGCATTTGATTTCATATTTTTCTGAAGCTCTAATTGTTGAAGGAGCAAGAGGAGGAGATCAGAGAGGATGCTGGGAAAGAGCATTTCAGAGAAAGAATTTATGAAACCACAGCCTTGTGAGAGCTCCACACGCTGCTCTGCTCTGGTTACCTGCAATGCACTCATGACTGAGAGTGTGTGCGCGCACGCGCGCACACACACACACACACACACACTGTGGTGATGAGGAGGATAGATCGAAGTGGCACATATCAGAGGCAGAATAAGCAGTGAGGAGGGCACAGTCCTAGTGAAAGAATCAGAACTAGGAAAATGGTTGTGAGAATATGGAGGTACGTGGGAGATACAAATCCACTGGATGTGGGTGTCAACTGGACATGAAGGGACAAGGACAGATCTGAGTTACCGATGACTCAGATTTCCAGCTTCAGTGACAGGGTGCGTGGTAGTACTGTTTCTACCATGTAGAATTAAATAGGAAAAATGCATGTTTGTTGGGGGAAAATAAGACACTTATTTTTATGTGTGTTTAGTGTAAATGTGACCCAGTGAGCAATTAGACACAGAAGTTTGAGCCTTACAGAGGACGTCTGGGCCAGAGTATGGATTTGGAAGTTACCTAAGTACAGGTGGGAAGCACAGCCATTGACTAGCAAGTATATAGGTAAATAAAGACAATAGCTATGGACAGAATTTGGAAAATATCAATTCTTCAGAGGTGAGTAGAAAGAAAAGAACCAGTGAAGAAGTCAGAGAAACAGAAAGGATGGTCCATGGAAGCCAGGGGAAGAGTTTCATAAGGGAGAAATAATTAGCAGCCACAAACACAGGTTAAGGCATAGACTCCAAAGCCTAACTGCCCAGGACCGTGGTGGCCAACCTGTGGCACACATGCTGTCGCGGGCTGTTTGTATCATTGAAAGCTCTAAAAGGTTCGCCATCTTCTAATCTTAGCTCTGCCACTTACTACCTGTGTGAGCCTGGGGAAATTACTCAACTTCTCTATTCCTCAGTCTCATCATCTATAAAATCTACACAATATTAGTACCTCTCTCATAGGATTCTTATGGGAATTAAATGCATTAATATTTGTAAAGTGTTTTGAACTTTTTAGCATCTGGCACAAGGTAATTGCTATATGAGTGCTTCATCAATTGTCACAGTAAAACCAAGTAAGAAAGGACCCAGTGTTAGGCATGGTGGTGCACACCTGTAATCCCAGCACTCTCTCTGGAAAGCTGAGGAAGGAGGATAACAAGTTCAAGCCCAGCCTGGGCAACATTTTTTATTGATGCTGGGGATTAAATTCAGGGCCTTGTGCTTGTGAGGCAAGCACTCTAACCACTGAGCTAAATCTCCAGTCTCAACTTAATGAGATTCTGTCTCAAAATAAAATAAAAAGGTCTGGGAATGTACAGCATTGGTCCTTGGGTTCAATTCCAGGCACCAGTGGAGAGGTGGTGGAGGTAAGGGTATGGAGAGAAGACCTAAGAATGTTACTGCATAATGAAGCTAGATATCCATTCAGTTTATATTTGAATACCTACTATATGTCAGGCACTGAAGCTATAGTTGTGAATGAACACTGGCCTTGCCGCGATGAAGTCTGCATTCTGGTGACTAGCATTTGTTGAATATGTATTACACACACTGCTCTAAGTACCCGATGAGCCTCACCTCACTCACACCCAGGATGTAGGTGCAATCATTAGCTCCATTTTATAGACAAGAACAAGGAACAGCACAGAGGGGTTTAACCAAAGTCTTCAAGCCAGAAGGTTGCAGAGCCTGGATTTGAGCTGAGCTGGACTGGCTCCAGAGAACAGTCCCTTAGCCTCCAGCACAGCGTTGCTAGGTGGTGCTGGTGACCTTGGTTCCAGGGGTTTTAGAGGTGCAGTGGAGCAATCTTCAGACTACAGGACACTGAGCTTTGAATGGGAGCTAGTTAGTCAAGATAGAGATTGACAGCACTGCCGCAGACAACCAAACTAACAAAATCCAAGCATGTGGTTTTTGCTGATCTTTGTTTGAGTAATAGAGTAAGAAATGCTAATGGATTAGATGGTGTGTTCTTTGGTGAAGTCTGGATGGACATCAGTTCAAAATTAAGATCTCTAGTAAATGCCTGAAGGCTAAATATTTAGTATTAGTCATTGCTGCAAAGTAAGTATAGGTAAATATCGGATGTACTTGGCGGCAGATTTTCACTCTGTTATAAAAATCAAAGAGAATAATCTGTGTTCTTGACCAAATTTAAGATTACTAAAGGCTGCAGATGGAAATCAGAATGATTTGGTAAATGGGAAACAAATCTAAATAGTACTCTTAACCTTTCTTTGGTCTGGTCCTGAATTAGTGGGTCCGAAGACTCTGCATGTTCAACAAACACTTCAGTTATTCTGATGCATACTAAATTCTAAGAATTAATTCCACCTTCACGCTGCACTAATTCTATGACCTTGGGAAAGTGACTTAATTTTTCTGTGTTTCAGTTTCCTCATTGTAAGTGGAGATAATAATAGTACCTCCCTCAGAGGCTTGTTAGGAGGATCAAATGAGCTCATTTGAGTAAAGTGATCAAAACGGAGTGAAATGCTTAGCACAGTATCTGACCCCAAAAAGCACTCTGTGTGTGTGTATATTAAATTAAAAAATCAGTGTTTCAGGGGATAATCAAGAAATAAAACTGTCTATAACTTTAGGGAATTTAGAATTTCCCTTTTTTGAACATGAAATAAATTATATCTCAAGTTGATGTTCAGGAATGGTAATCAAAAAGCTGTAGAAAGTAAATAAATTAGAAAAAAGTTGCAAAAGAGAATTTAAAGGACTTTAGCCAAAAAAATTTCCTTCTATATCTTTTTTAAAAATTTAAGCTCAGATGTGGTATAGTGCATGTCAGATATATGCCATTTTACAGATCTGTGCTATAAGAATTTCAAAATATAGTTGAAATGTGAATTAGAACCTTCTCATAGCAAATGACAGGAACCCATCTCAAACCACATGAAACAAACATAAGAGGAGGAAATATACTGAAAGGATACTGGGATAGTTATCAGAATTGAATGATTAATTGCACAATTAATTCTCAGAATGGCAAGAAGAGGACCAAATAAAGAGTTCTCTGTTAACTTCTCGGCTGTTCTCAGATCTTCTTTCTCTGGTGGGAGACATGGTGCCTAACAGTTCCAGGCTCTTGGTCTTACAACTCCCAAACAGGAGAAGAAATAGCTTTTCTCCCTGGACTCCTGAGTAGGATTCTGGCCCTATCCTGTTCACATGTCCATTAGTGGACCAATCGTAGTATAGGGAGTGAGCTATCTGATTGGCTCAGACTAGTTTACAAGCCTATCTGTCACCCAGCACTGTAGTTAGAAAAACAAAGCCTCGTAAGAGGATGGCCACTACCATGCTGATTCTGTAGCTACAGCCAGGGGAGGGAGAGAGGTAGGATGAAAATAGTCACCTGAAGCAGCATCACTATTCCAATTAGTGTTTACTGCAGGCACAGTTCCTAACCTCAGGACTTGCAGTTTAGTGGGAGAGCAAAATATGTAAACATATGCATAAAGACATGAAGAAAGGCATACTAATGTGGATTGTGGTATTAAGAAAATACAAAGAAGATGCTTGTAGCTCTGTGCTACAGCACTGGAGTAGCATGTGCAAGGGCTCCGCTCCAGAACTGTAGAAGGAAAGAAAGATGGAAGGAAATGCAAAGTTGTATTAAAAGATCCCTGGAAAACTTGGATTCTGAGTCTTAAAGGATGAAAGAAAATCACTGTGACCCATGAAAAAAGCACTTATGCCTGAGAAACAAATATAACATGAAAAGAGTGCATACGTGAAATAAAACCTGTTAGGATGGAAGACCCTTCTTTGTAGTTTGCCATTAAGTTCACATTAGTCATTGACTCTGGAAAATGACAGGGCTATTAAAGGAATTCTGAGGATTAAATCACCTTAGAAGCTCATGATGAAAAGATGCACAGGAATAATTAGAAGGGGCCATAGGAAATAAAAGCAGAGAATTGCATGAAGATATTGGAGGATCCTAAATGGGAGTTACCAGAACAGGGCCAAGGAATTGTCAGAGAGAACAGAGGGGAACGAAAAATCTGACTTGCTCTTCAGGGGAAAGCAACAACAATAAAAAAAGTTCTAGGGTTTGATTACCTGGCATACAAGAAACCAAAGGAAAACAAGATCCAAAGAAATGTGAATATTTAGCTGAGTGTGGTGGCACACGCCTATAATCTCAGTACTCTAGGAGGCTGAGGCAGGCAAGTTTGACCCCAGCCATGGCAACTTAGTGATTTTGCAAGACCCTGTCTCAAAATAAAAAAAATTTAAAAAGGGCTGGGGTGTAGCACTGCGTGAAGGCCTTCAGTTCAATCCCCAGGACTAGGGGGAAAAAAAAAAGCGATATGAGCATTTCAATTTGGGGTGAAACAGTAACAGGGTATTAGCAGTAATAATGTGGAAGACAGGGAATTTAGGGTAGAGATTCTGGAAAGAGAAGAACAGAAGTCAGTGAAAAAAGAAAGAAATCAAAGAAAGAAATCGAGAACGTTGGTTTGCAGATAAAGTACACAATTAGAAAGAACAACTGTGATGGAACAGAATCTTGCAAAATAAGTCACATTTTAAATCTGAAAGTGAATGAGAACACAGCCGACCCCTCCATCATGCTACTGTGCAATGCAATTCCCATTCCTGTCGATGGTCACTTCTCTCTTTGTATATTCAGTCCTATTAACATCTTAATGTCGCTCAATTCAAAATACTGCTTTTGACAAATGTAATTGAATTTTACAGTGGGAGATACTTGGTTGTCTGCGTAAAGCTGAAAGTCACAGCTGTCTGATGGGACAGTGTCACTCGGCTCCGCTTCACGCCTCTCAAACACTTCTGCCTGGTGTTCGGAGAAGCCACTTACACGCCTGTTTTCCCCACCAGCTCCTGTGCTCCTGGAGGACAAAAACTTCTTTGCTTTTGTAATCCTAGTGCTTGGGACATGGAATCCCAGAGCAGAAATGAAGGCCACAAGAATGCTTATGTGGCATACCCAGTTCACACTGCTTGTTACCATCAAAATCTAAACTGGGAAGCAGACCTCTTGCCATCTGGTTTCAGGCGTGACTCCAATGCCACATCTTCATGTGCCCTTTGTAAGAATTTCCCTTAGATCCCAATCCCAGGTGAAGCTGCCATTCCGAGTTGAATTTGGTTTTCACTGTCAAGAAACCATCAATCTAATAATTTTCTCTGTCTGCTGAATGCTCAGAATCAAACTGTTGCCTCCCTTCAGCACCTTTTTGTTTTGTCCTGATTCTGGGTTTCTGTAAACTATCTCAAACCCTCCTTGAAGAAAGTGAGATACAAATGTGCAGACAGAATATGACATTTACAGTCCAGCATAGTACCAGCAGCTGTGAATTACTATGCCTTGACTTCATGTTGGTGCTGACCCACTTTTCTTTCACGGTTTATTGATGTGAATTTTGCAATCTACTATTTATTGAAAATTAATCTAAAAGTCAAGTTTCCTGGGTTATTGAAGGGAAGAATTAAACTGTTGGAAAAAGCTCTGAGTAGAGGAAAATTTGAGCAAATTATAGTACAACAATGCAATGTAACACTATGCAGACATTAAAAATAATATTTATGAGAAGTTTTAATCTTGTGGGGAAAATATGCATGAATGATAAAAGCAAGATACAAAAAGGTGTTCTGTCAACTTTACAAAAGAAAATATATTTAAAGGGAAAGGAAGGAAATATGCCAGTATTAATGATATTTACATTTGAATTGTAGGATTCTAGGTAATTTTTATTTTCCTTACATTATTATATATTTTATCAAGTTTTCTATCCCTTTTATTACCAAAAATATTTTATAACGTGGTTTTAAAAGACTTTCTAAAACATACAGAAATAAATATTCTAAGCTGCTAAGTGACAAAAAGCAGCATATAAAATTGTGTCACAGTATAATTAAGCTATAAACATACACATAGAAAAATAAAACAAAAATATACCAAAATGTTTAACTGTTGTCACCACATGGCAAAATTCAAAGAAACATCTTTTTCCTATAATTTTATTCTTTCTCTTTTTTCCCCAATGAATTTGTGTTGCCTTTATAGTCAGAACTTCCCCTTCAAATGATATAAAAACAGCTCCATAAACATAAAAACCTCATAAATCTGAAACATCCAGAGTAGCTGCCCTGCTAATTACTTATAAACTATATCTGTTATATATTTAGACTTCCACTCTCCTTTGAAAGAATACCACTACATATCTCCAGAGAACAGTTTTGAAAAAGTATCTTAATATTTTAGCAGAAACTCACAACCTGTTGTTTCTGAAAACTTTCTAGAAGATCAGAGCTAACAACTTCCACACTCTCTGTTGTACACAGTAGATAACTATACCGAGAGATGGTCAAATAGGTGGGTTCTGCTATTTTCTCATGGCAGAACACAGAAAAGACAAATTTTTGATGGGAACCAAAAAGAGGCTACCATAGCCTGATACTTCTGTGGAATTTGTGCAGCATTTGTGGAAGTTGTTCTAGATTGTTATGGATTCCCTGGGTAATTACATGGTCTGTTGAAAAATTCAAAAAACAAAGAAAGCATAAACATCTTGGCATGGTGAGCCAAATCCTATCTTTTTGCCGTAGTCAATTACAACTTGAAGGACATACAAATTTAAGCTCTAGAGCAGCAGATTCCTCATGTTACAGTGCTAAGCTGGCCTGGCATCTCCTTCTAGTTAAATTGTACATACACCCAAAACAAAATTTTTCTGAAATATGTGAATGTGTATGAGCTTTTAATAATCAACAATAAAATGGCATAAAGCCAAAATATTTAAAAATCCCCCTTAAGTTTAGTCCCCCTCATAGTATTTATACAAACTAGAGCCTTTAAGACTAGCCTCCTGCAAGTTCCCCTTTCTGACATTTATTTATTCTTGACATTTATTTATTTTTTATATTTGGTTTCTAACATTTATTTATTTATCTGTAAACACTTATGTGGCACTTTATACATTGTAAATTGCTTTTATGGAGCAGGATCTCATTTTAGACTCACTATATCCCATTTTTAAAAAGAATGAAGGGGCTGGGGATTTAGCTCAGTGATTAGAGTGCTTGCCTTGCAAGCACAAGGGCCTGAGTTCGATCCCCCGCACCACCAAAAAAATAAATAAATAAATAAATAAAATAAAAAAGAATGAAAATATGTAAGTTGCCCAGATTATAAAGAAGCGGAGAAAGGATAAAACCTGAATTTAGGAGTCTGAGTTTGGCTTTTGTTTTATTACAGCACACATCTGTTTAACAAATAGAGCAGCCACTCATGTTTGCCTCTCTTTCTTTTATACTTACTTTCACCTCATCCTGTGCCCTCTGTCCCACACTGAGGATTGAACCCCGGCCCCTCACACTGAGCTACATCCCTGGCCCTTTCCTAATTTTTTATTTCGAGACGAGGTCTCACTAAATTGCCCAAGGCTAGGCTCAAATTTGTGATCCTCCTGCCTCAGCCTCCAGGAGAGTTGAGATTACAGGTGTGTGCTACCACACCCAGCCTAGTTATTGTCTTTGTGCCTTTCATATAGTAGAAAAATTAATTGGCGAATTTCCTACAAAAGAAAATATATGAATATAATTTCCTTGGATGGATTCAAAAGCTCATCTAACCCATCTTTAAAAGGTAAAATCGATTAAATATACTATTTCTGTCAAATATCTTGAATTTTCTTTTTGTTTTACTCAATGAATGTTTGGACTCAATCTAAAAATCTTTGTGAAGATTATGCAGCTTTCAAAGGATATGAGTCCACTCGCCCACGTTGTGTTCTAGTTCACTGTGAGCAGTTGAGGACAATGTAGATCTTTGCCACATAAGACTTGCAGTTCTTGACTCTATAATTATAATTGTCTCCAAATCCCAGGCTATTAGTCACTCTTTTTCAAAAACTGAATATAATAGTACTGCTTAAATCATGGAAAAGAACTTTGAGTTCTAGAGAATATAAAAGGCTTTATTGTGTGCTCCTCCTTATTTTAATTTATAGTTCAATTAAATAACAGTTAATCCATGCACTTAAACATCAGCCTTGTAGCTATAGATCTGGATTGTTCTCTCTCATCTGCACGCTGACTTCAGAAGCAGCTGAGCTTTCATTTATTTACTTATCTATCCATCCATCTATCTATCTATCTACCTATCTGTCTGTCTGTCTATCTATCTGCAGTACTGGGGATTGAACCCAGGGCCTTTGCACTGAGCTACATACTCAATCTTTTTTTATTTTTTACTTTGAGACAGTGTCTTGCTAAGTCACTAAGGTGCCCATGCTGGGCTTAAACTTGCCATCCTCCTGCTTCAGCCTCCCAGAGTCACTGGGATTATATGTGTGCACATCACACCCAGCTCCCGTTGACGTTAACAAAATATAAAAACAACACATAACAGTATATAAGAAGACAATATACTGTTTAGATCACATTAGTTTTGCTCTGTTACAGAAATGCCTTCATTAAGTGAAGCATCAAATATAATGACAAGAGTATTGTATTTAATAGAACTTCTCTGTCATTTACACAATCATAAAGTAATTGTTCAGCTCGATGCTATTCAGCTACTTGAGAAGGCCCTTATGACGTACTGGGAGCACTAGCAGAGTGCATTCTTCAGTCAGAGCTCTTTAGGCCTCACACATCATTGCTATGCAAATCCAGAGTTCTAGATAGCTCTAAAAATATCCAAAAACATATTTGTAGATCTTCCTGCTCCCACAACCACACACAAGGGTGCTACCCACAGTCTGCTAGAGTGTGTATAGTTGGTGGTGTGGCATGAGACAAGGATAGTTTTACCTTCTCTACCCGGCTGCTTAGGGAAGCCCTCCTGATCAACAGCGCAGGACATCTACTCTTCAGGAACTTGATGGCATTTCACACATTCATGGACTTTAGCCCAGCACTTGTCAAAAGCTTGAGATAACCTAATAAGTGATATAAAGGACATGTATCAGCAGTTCCTAGATTCTTTGAGTGCTATTTTGTACAAGATCATCAGACACAATATACTGTTTAGAACACATTAGTATTGCTCTATTGCAGACATGCCTTCACTCAGTGATGACTTCTCTTTTTCTTTCTTTCTTTTTTGAGACAGGGTCTCACTATGTACTCCATCTGGCCTTGAACTCATTATGCAGCCCAGGCTGGCCTTGAACACATGGCAATCCTCCTGCCTCAGCCTCCTGAGTGCTGGGATCACAGGCGTGTGCCACCACTCCTGGCTAAGTGATGACTTTTCTATATTAACTTTTTAATTTACTTTTTTTATTCTTATCGAAGTTACAGGTGAACATAGTTTAAAGAATCAAATTAATTCTCCAAGACTTGTAATAAACAATATTGCTGTGGTGGCTGAAGCAAGAAGTTTACAAATTTGAGCCCAGCCTGGGTAACGTAATGACTTAGTAAGACCCTGTCTCTCAAACCATAAAACATCTGAGTACATTGCTCAGTGTGAAGGCCCTGGGGTCAATTCCTGGTACCACAGAAACGTACAAAATAACAGCAAAAGACATTGATTCTCCCTCCTGTTTCCTATTTCCTAGAGGCAACTATTTCTCACTCTTTTAGGTGATTGTTTTCATACTTACCTCAATATGAGTAAGTAATAGCTTATGTTGCTACTTACTGGTTTTAAGTTTTTGTTCTGTCTCGGGACCTTCCACAATGATGAATATAAATTCTGCCTCCTGTAGCCTCAATCTACCTCACTGTTGCCTGCTTTTCTATCTTTGAGTTTACTACTTTTTGGTTGAGCACGTCCTTCAGAAGCATCTTGACAGAGGGTGAATAGGTGGCAGAGTTTTTATACCACACATCTGAAAATGTCTTTCTTCTTCCCTTGTACACAGCTGACAGTACAAAATTCTAGTTTAGAAATTATTTTTCCACAGAATTTTAAAGACTTCAGTCATTTGCTATCTTCTATGACTGCTGTTGAAAATTTGGATACTTTTCTATCTTTTTTTGTGAAACTTATTTCTGTTTGGAAGCTTGTTTCTCATTATGTCAAGTGTTTAATGAGGTCTTTAATAAGGACAGTTTTCATTCATTGCGTGCTATGTTTGGAGGCCCTTTCCATCTGAAAACTCCTCTTTCCTGTTCAGGAAATTTTCTTAAATTGTTTCTTTGATGATTTCTTCTCCTTTTCCTAATATCTCTCACCCTCCACCCTTTGTGGGCCACCTTATTATTTAAATATTGGACTTCCTGGATAAATTTTCTAATATTTTTCTTACTTTTCATTTATTTATTTATTTATTTACAGGAGCCAGGGATTGGACCCAGGGCCTTTCACATGCTATGCAAGTATTGTATCACTGAGCTATGCCCCTGGCCCCTCTTTGTCTTGTTAGTCTGTTTTCTGGGGTACTTCTGTACTTCAATTTATATTCTTAATTTTATTTACTTTTTAAAATGCCATAGGGGCTGGGGATTTAGCTCAGTGGTTAGAGTGCTTGCCTCAGAAGCATAAGTCCCTGAGTTCGATACCCAGCACCCCGTCAAAATTGTCATATAATAATGTCTTAATTTTCAGAAATTCTGTTCTGGTCTCTGAACTTTTTTTTCTTTCTAGCAGTATTTTATTCTTGCTTCATGAAAACTAGTGATATTATAACAGAATTTGTGTCATTTAAGGTTTTTTTCTCTTACGGATACTATACAGTGAGATTTTCTAAAATTTAAAAGTAGAAATCTTGCCTAGAATCTCTGCCTGAGTCTGCTGGTCAGTTGTAGCCTTCACCAGATGGTTAGCTAGCTGTGGTTTATTTCCTTCCTTCTTTCCCTCCTTCTCTCCCTCCCTTCCTTCTTTCCTTCCTTTCTTCTCCTTCTCATCCTCCTCCTTCTTCTCTTCCCCCTCCCTCTCTCTCTCTCTTTCTCCCTCTTCTTCTCCCTCTTTTCTCTCTTCTCGCTTCCTCTTTTTTCTAGTACTGGTGATTGAACAAGTGCACGCTCGTGTTCTGCATCTGCAAGGCCCTCCACCCCACCTTTTTTGTTTTTTTAGGACAGGTAGTTCAAGCTGTCCTTGAACTTACTATGTAGCCCAGGCTGGCCTCAAACTCACAGCAATCCTTCTGCCTCAGTCTCCCAAATGCTGGGATTACAGGTGTGCGCCACCATGCCCAGCCTGCAGCCCTTTTTAATTAATTAATTAATTTTATTTTTAGACAGGGTTTCCTTAAATTTTCCAGATTGGCCTTGAATTTTTAATCCACTTGCAGCCTTCTTGGTGACTGAGATTTTGAGATTTTGTGCGTGTGTGTGTGTGTGTGTGTGTGTGTGTGTACGCCAGCACACCTACCTACACTGTGATATTTTAGTGGCTTAAAATATTATGTTATGATCATATTGTTTGGTCATTAAAAATTTCTCAAAATAGCTATTTTTAAGACCAATAAAATAGTATATAACTTATTTTGTTCTTCCATTTCTCTAATTTTCACATTTTACTTTTTCATACCTTTGCATTTATCTTTGTTTACCTTCTGATCACTTTATGAGTTAAAATATAAATTCTTAGAAGATGGATGGTGTTGATTTTGAAACAAGGGCCTCTTCTTAGATAAATCTGATCTTTTACAATGTTATTTGCTGAGAAACATGGCATATGCAGATCTAAAAATAGAGAACTTGCTTTTTTTCTTTAAACAAAAATGATAATAAATTTCACTATTTGAGTTCAAAGGAATGCAGAACATGATTTTGACAGGACTTTGAATTGTGTTCTGAACAGCATTTATTAATATACCTGACAAAAGATGAATTAACATTGCAAATCAGATGAGTAGAGAACTTGATTCTGGGGTAATTGCTATTGTCTACTCAAAGAAACAATAAATGTACCAATCTTATATCCCACAGTGGGACCCCAGGACCCCATCAGATGAAACTGTGGTTATTCCGAAAAGACCACACTTCCCAGAGTGAATTATTCAAGAGTTTGGAAGCCAGAATTTTATCCTATTATCTTTTTTAAAACCTTGTTTTCTGTTTGGTTTGCTTTTATAAAGTGATTATTTTGGTGTCCGACAGGAGATAGGGCAGACAGAAGAGGAACTTGAATACCTCAATTGATGGATGAGCTATGTTACATACGTGATTACATTTATTTCCCACATGAGTCCATTTTCTGCTGCTACCGCAAAGCACCTGAAGTTAGAACCTTTAAAAAGAAAAGAAGCTTACTTAGCTCGCAGTTTGGGAGACAGAAAGTACAAGATCAAGTGGCCCAGCTGTTTGGCTCTTTGCTGGGTCGTGGCATGCAGAGAATTGGAAAGGGACCCAGCCGTGTGCAGAGGTCTTACTTCGTAACAGCCCACTTTTCTGAGAACTCACTCTGTGAGACCAGCATCCCTCGTTCGGGCAGCACCCTCCATGACCTGCTCACCTTGCGCCGGGCCTGCCTCCCAGGGGTTCCCCCACCTGGACACCAGGGACCGTGCCTCCAGCCCATGAGCCTTTGAAGGACAGGCCGCAGCATTCCCCAAATAACCCCCGTGCAGATAAGAAAAGAGAAGTCAACTAACTTGCCCAAGGTCGCAAGTTACTAAGTAACAGAACAAGGAATTCAAACCCAGATGCAAATGGGTTTTCTCCCTCTGATACTGCACAGCCTTCCGGTGGAATTAGATGGAAGGACAATGCAGTATAGAATGTCTGCTGACTCCTGTGGGGCAGCTTTTTAAGAGTAGACAACATGCTTGACATTCAAGCCAATTACTGGGGAGAAGAAAGCGAGACCCAGGAGCACTATGTCCCAGGTCATTGTGGTAGTCCCAACTTCTGCCTCACCCTGCCAATGTCCCCCTGTGCAACTGAGAAAGAGCACTGATACTTGGTTTATGAAATCTTGAGAGCATCAGCATAGGTTATTGCAAATGACGGACTTAATGACCCCTTTTTATAGCTCAGGACATTACATTAGGTTCAGAGGAGAGAACACTTTTTTCAAAGCCCAAAGATTCCATTCTGCGGTGTTCTGGAAAGCCAAGTCCAGAAATGAGCGAGCTGCAGCCAGCTGTTCCTAGAAAGAAGAGCTCCTGTTTGGGAGCCTACACAAGAGCAGAAACAATGCTGAAACTTAAGAGAATGAATATAACTGTTCCTTAGAGTACAAACATTTCCTTTGAGGCCTTCTCCTAGTGCAACTCAACAAGTCTAAGAATTTGATACGTAGATTGTTTTAGAAAAGATATTGAAAAATGATGTGACTCCACCCTGAGACAGAGATTGCCAATAACCGACCACCGAGCCCTCTGCACAACTCACTTTGGAGGGGTTTTCTGGGCATCACTATGCGGCAGGTACTGACACACAGTGATGCTAAAATTCAGTCCCTCCAATCAAAGAGTCACCTATCTCAAAGATGAGATGGAAGAGTAAACACCAAAGTACAGAGGTTGTGCAGGACGTATGCATCATTCTATGATACCAGGCCAATCAGGGAAGGTTTCCTACATAAAATGCCAGGTACTATCCTAAGTAGTTTACAGCTGTTTCAAAGGACAAATAGGACTTTTCCAGAGAGCTATCACACTCTCAATAAAAATTGATTTCTTTAAAATTTCTTTTAAGTTTGAGCTTTTCATCTGGTTAGCATCGAGCAAGGAACTCCAACCCGGTTTGGACAGGACATTTAGAAGGTGAGGCTGTCTTGTTCCTTCTGGTGCTCATTTTATTAGCATTCAATAAATCTTTAATGGATTGATGGATGAGTGATTGAACAAGTCAACAAGTTAACAGATGAATCAGGACCATCGGGTGGAAATAAAACAACTAAGCAAGACTAAAACTTTATCACTATCAAATATAATAGGAAATAAACAAAAAGATTAATAAATAATAAACAATCTTGCTTAAAAATAATTTCCCCTAAAGAATTTATAGATTCATCCCGTGCTGACAGATCACTTACCTCCATACTGTGGGCACTCTTTTAGCATTCTTTCTCACATCATCCTTCATTTGACATCTTGACTTCCATATATTTGCATCTATGAAGAGAGACCCAGAGGGAGGTGGGAAAATATTCTTCCATCTGGCTCAGGCTGAGTTCAGCGATGAACTGCACCTTTTTTCTGAGTGGATGAGAATGAAGAGAAGGCCAGAGTCTGTGAAAGAGTAGGTATAAAGGACTTTGAAAGGATCGGTGATGGGGCAGACTAAGGATGAGAGAAAAGATAGTGTAGGGATTAGAATAAAGTTCAGGAATGGGATAAGGGCTTAGACTGTCTCATGCACAAACTATTTGGTCCAAATGGTCATGTTTTAAGACATAAGTGGGTCACGTAATAGTACTCTTGCCTAGTCGGTTCGATCAACAGCCAATATGCTATGAGTCTGCTTAGTGGCTGTTGTGTCATTCAGGAAGGTAACTGAATGATCTTTGCCAATTTCTGATAGGATTACACATCTTTTATTAACAAAACTTTGCTTTGTTGAGATAAATCCTGTAAGTAAAAAGATATGAAGATGCATCGCAGAATTCATTTCTGGGTTTCTCTGGCCTGAGCTCACACCAAGAAAAAGCTCCTGAAAGTCATCTGGTCTTCAGGTCTCAGGTTCCCCCAACTAAGGATTATGAGACTGTGAGTTTAAATGGCTGACAAGGGCTGGGGATTTAGCTCCAGCTGAAGTGCTTGCCTTGCAAGCACAAGGACCCGAGTTCGATCCTCAGCACCAAAAAAAGAAAAAAGGAAAAAAAATGGCTGACAAAATGAAGGTACAATCATAAGTCCACAAAAGACAGGGCCAGTGAGGATGAGCGCTTGTATGAAGGAAAAAAGAAGCCATCGAACCCCTGACGTTGGAGGGGATGTGATGTCACTCGGTCAGTTTTCCAGTACTCTTCTTTAATAGCTGGTCACCCGCTCCCTTTGGACATGAGAAGGGGAAGCTTACTACACTGCTGCTTCACAGGTGGTCAGCTCTGACTGGGACAGCCCGGACTTATATTGTGATATTGGGCTGAGCTCTGACTCTGTGTAAATCCATTCGTTTGCCTCAGTTCTGCTTGAGAAAACTTTATGCTCTTTTTCATGCACTGCTCACAGCACGTTTAAAGATATTAGACATGTGCCTCTTTGCATCTTGTCTTCTCCAGGTTAATGGTGGATATTCTTAACCTTGATCTAGGTCAGGGTTTCTGATCTTTTTCCTGTCGCTTTTATAATGTATCCTCCTACTACATTACAGACCTGCAAGTGAATCTACATATGGTTGGACAAACTCACAGTCCAGTGGGTGGCATGTTATGATTCTGTTAATGTAGACAAGATTGCATTAGAATTTTAGCAACTATGTTACACCGTGGGCTTTTGTTCAATGAACGTGCAATTAGATGAATTAAAACCCCAGATTTATTTAAGTAAACTACCAAATTACTCCTCTACTATCTGGTGTGCTTTACTTGGAGGATACAAAATAAGAGCTTCACATCTATCCCTCTTTTGTTTCATCTCATTTTTTTGTGGTTGTTGTTGGTATATAAATTACCTTTTAATATTAAAAGAGCCAAGTACAGTGGTGTATGTCTGGCATCCCATCCACTTGGGAGGCTGAGTCAGGAGAATTGCAAGTTTCAGGCCAGCCTGAGCTACTTAGAAGACTCTGTCTCAAAAACTAAAACTCAAAATAAAAAGGTCTGGGAATGTAGCTCAGTGGTAGAGCACTTGCCAAGCATGTGCGAGGTCCCAAACTTAATCCTCACCAACCCACATAGACACACACACACACACAGAAAAAAAAAATTTTTTAAAGGTAGTGAAAGTACAAAAAAAAAGTATGAATACTCTGGGAGCGATTACTCTTTAAGAAAATTAACATACAGAATAATGTTTATCAAAGAAAAATGTTGTTTATGGGCCGGGATGTGGCTCAGTGGTACGGCACCTGCCTGGCAAGCATGAGGCCCTGGGTTTGATTTCTGGTACCAAAAAAGATTAAAGTAAAAAAACACCAAAAAAAAAAAAAAGCCCCTTACAAAAAGAAAAGAAAAACATTGTTTATAATAGAAAGTTTATAGTTGCACTTGATAATTAAGTTCATCATCTTTAAGACTAAGAAGAGGTCCAAGGTACAATGTATGAAAAATGTGCAAGTTGCCCAACTCTGTAGTCTCACACCTGTAAAAATAAACAAGTAATCCATATGTATATAGGTATATATGTACCATTTTTAAAAATGGAAGCATACTATATTCTGTTTTGTAACCTGTTATTTTTCTCTCAGCATATACATCTTTCTTGGTAGTAAGTACAGAACTACAACATTATTTTAAATTGTTATGTGGTATTCTACTGCATTTGCAAAGCACAGTTTAATGAACAAATAGTTTGTTTCCAAATTACACTTGTAAGCAGGAGTATAATAAACAGTGTCTTTACAGTTGCTCAATTTTCTCCTTTTATAAAGTTCTACTATTGCCACCAGATTCTTCTTTTTTAATTCCTGGGTTTGTGGTTTGAGAAACCTCTAGTTTTGCATTATCTGCAAATGTGATAGGCACAGCACACCTCCTTTCTTTGTTCAAGTAGTTGATACATATGTCAAATACAAAGCTCAAGTCAAGTGCTATCTCCTTCCAAAGCCTTTCACAATGTCCTCCTCCTCCCGCCTACAAGTAAATGCTCTTTTCTTTGTGTTCACAGTGAGCCCTATTCAGATTTCTATAGCACTGCATCTCTAGTAGGCTATCATTCTAATTTATCTTCTTATTCCCTTTTCCATAGAATATATTCGGTTACAAAGACTTGTAGGATCAAGGACAAATGCCCACAGTGTACTACAAAATCTAACTTTTTAGGCTGATTTAAATCTGTTCATCAAATAAGTTCAGCTGTAGCTAAGTCATAGGTTCATTTACTTTGGTTTTCTTTTTCTTTTTTTCTGAGCAACCATGTTTTATTTATTTTTCTAATTTTTTTTATTTTATGAAAAATAAAACAAAATTTCATAACAAAATAATAAGAGGACAACAATAGTTAGTACATTGTACATAGTCATCCTCAAAGCAGTTACACAGAGTACAAGACATGGACAAAAAAGATTCTCTCTTAGAAAGGAGAAACAAACAAATAATAACACAAAACTTTCTTTGCAATGAATTAAGAGAAACTAGTAGTGTACATGAAATAAAATAGCATATCTATTAAGATGTTTTTGAAACAATGGAATAGGTAATTGGTAGAATTATTTGAACGTCTCCCTATTTCCTATTTATCTATGTTCTATTTCTTGCTTGCTCTCTCCATATGTATGTATAAATATAATACATATACTATAAACATATATAGTATATATAACTATATACACAGTGCATATATGTTATGTTATAGATATACAGTATATATGTTATGTTATGGATATATATTGTTATATATGGTATATGTAGTTATATATAGTGTATATATGTTATGTTATAGGTATATATAGTATATATGTTACGTTATAGGTAATATAGTATATATATAATTAAATATGGTTATACATGTATTATATATAGTATATAGCATGTATAACTATATATAGCATAGTTACATATAGTATTTATATGTTATATAGTGTCTTTGTTACTTTTTTCTCATTGCTGAGACAAAATACCAGACACCCAAGTCAGGGGAAGGAAGGTTTATTTGGCTCACAGTTTGTAGAGGTTTCAGTCCACAGTCAGCTGGGTCCGAGGCAGGGTGGCATGGCAGACAGGCAGAACACAGCCAGGTAAACAAGGAATGCAAGCAAGAGGACTAACCAGCTTCTTCCTGTATCTCATATTTTATGCAGGCTACTTGGCTTTAGAGTGGGCAGTACTCCCACCCTTAATCCTGATACCCTTAATCCTAGCATCACATCCTTGATCCCAGCAGAACCATGCCAAACCAATCAGTGGACTCATTTAGTGATTACACACTTTAGATCCAACTACCTCTTACCACATGAGGCTTTGGGGGGACATCTAGACACAAACCATAACATATAGATACTATATATATTTTATATATATAAACACAAATAAAGATATATGCATTGGCTTTCTCCTATAAGAGAAAGCATGTAATATTTAATCTTGTGTGTGTCACTTACTTCACTTGACATTGTGTTCTCTCACTTTGTTTTTCTGTTTCTTCCATACAGATGTGATTCTTTTGTTTGCAAAATGTATTGAGTCTTTTAAAATGGTGCAAAGTCAATGAGTTAAAAATTAGGATGAACAATATAAAGACCCTAACCTAGAGTACCTTCTGCACAAATAGAGTGACTATAGATAACAACAATGTACTATATATTTCAAAAAGCTAAGATTGTGAATGTTTTCACCTTAAGAAAGGATAAATGCTTAAGGAGACATATATGTTTAACTTGATTTAAACATTACACAATGTATATATGTACCAAAACATCACATGTTTTGATGTATTGGTTAAAGGAAAAAAAAGCGATTGAGCATTAAAAGACCCTACTCCTCACAATCATACTATTTGTAGAGAAACTCCACTATAGTCCTGTCATTGAACAAAGGCCACAAGAGAAGTCTGGAGGAAATGCTATTAGGTCACAGATTAGGGAGAGAGTTCTTACGTTGGGCAAAGACAAGGATTGTGGTGGGAGTTAGTAGATAGAATGGGGGCCAAAGGTTTTACTTTTCTAATTTTAACTAAAGAAATTAAACTAATAAATTTGATTTGGGCTTCATGGCAAAGCAGTTGGATCAACAGATATGGGAAAAGAAAATTCCAGTTACAGTGATAGAGGCTAAAGAAAGCATAGTGTGCTGGGTTAAAAACAGACTTAAAAATAAAATCTCTAACATTCCAATATGTATTTAACATCAAGTTAAAAAATATATTTGGCAAATAGCAACAGGAACAAATAAGACAAAATTCTGATGAATTTCTTTATTCTTAAAACAAGATTTAGGAGTTGGGGATTTAGCTCAAGTGGTAGAGCCCTTGCCTAGCAACCGCAAAATCCTGAGTTCAATCCCCAGCACCCCTAAAAAAAAAACAAAAAAAAAAAGATTTAAATACATGTAAATATATGTCATGGGTCTTATACTTGAGCAGGAAGAATTCTCCCTATTAACTTAGGGTCTTATACTTGAGCAGGAAGAATTCTCCCTAAGTTAATTATAGATTTTAAAATGTAATGTGATCTCAATCAAATAATCAGAATTTGAAGGACACTGCGACTTGACAGAACCCTATTACAATTCATCTGGAAAAGTAAACAAGTGAGACAGGAGTTCCCAGATTTGCCGCATATTGTAATCACCTCCAGGCGGTCTGAAAATCCCAGTGCCCAGCTGGGACACACTGAAAAGCACCCCAGAGCCAGGTACAGTGGCGCATGCCTGTAATGCTCTCACTTGGGAGGCCGCAGCAGGAGGATCACAAGTTCAAGTCCCACCTGCACAATTTAGTGAGTTTCTATCTCAAAATAAAAAATAAAAAGAACTGAAGATGTAGCTCAGTGTGAAAGACCTGTGTCCAATTCACAGTACCACAGAAAGAAAAATTTTTTAAAAAAATACCGCAGGTAACACTAATGTGCTTCGAAGTTTGGAAACCACTGTACTCAAAATATTTCTTACAAAGAAAGATAATTGGAAGATTTGCTGTACCACCCACCGAAGTATTTAATGAAGCTATAGCAATTAGAACAGTTCGGTGCTACCATGTACACAGACAACAATAAATGAAAGTCCAGAAACAGGTCAGTGTACATGAGGAATAGAGGATGTGAATTAAAACAGGTCAAAGAAAGACAGGTTAATAAGCAATCAGAAACAATTGGCCATTAGAGACAAAATGGCATTGAATGTCATCTTAATTCCTTCCATTCGGTTCTCAGGGACTCTCCTCTCCCTGCCTCTGCTCCTGCCCCCTCCAGTGCATTTTCCACACCACAGCACAGCAGTCTTGACCCCCACATCAGACCCGCCACTCTAAGTGAAATCTGACTCCTGGCCGTGCTTTCAGGGATGAGACAGGCTGGTCCAGACACCATCTTTAGCCTCCTTTCTCGAACACCCCAACCCTTCCCACAGCACGGCCTCTGCGCAGGCCTTCCCTCTTCCTGGCCTTTGTACAGCCGGCTTCCTCTTGCCTTCACGTCGCAGACTCATTGTCTTTCCACCAGGGACATTTCCTGACCTATTTTAGGACATTCCCCAGCCCATGCCCATAAACTCTCCACCACTGTATTCACGTGGATACCCTTGTACTTACCTATTAGCTTTGCCATAATTGATCGTTTTTAAATCTTGGGTTTTTTTTTTTAATTTATGTTTTGCCTGTCTCTCCTACTCTCCACGAGGAAGACTTTGCCAGCATTGTCACTGCTGCAGGGCTTTAGCACATAGTAGATGCTCAATAAATATTTGTTGCATGAATGAAAGCCTGCATGAGGCAAAAGCTGGGCCGGAGCCCCACGAGAGGAACCTGCCGGTCTCATTCCACCAGCAAAATCTTGTGGCAGCTCTGCACAACTGTAGTGTAAGAACTCAGACTGAGAGCCATTCCGGATCCTAAAGGGCCAGCCAGCCTTGGCGGGTGCCTTTTCCTACCTAGGAGCTGCAGCCTTAGGGCTGGAGTCAGGTTCTAAACTGAACGGCTTGCTGAAGCTCCGTCACCCAAACTGTATCAAATCTGCCTTCACCACTCCTTCCAGTAAAACGACCATCCTCCCTGAGGAGAGAAACAGAAACCAAAAGAAATGTTAGATGGGACATTCTGATTTCTCTCCATATCTGACAAATAGGATCAGTTAAGATCATTACAAAATACTGAAGCTTGAAAAGTGCTTTATTTAATATCACCTCCTGATGACTGCAGAGCAGGCCCATGCTTTCGCCTGGCACGCGAGGAAAATCGGGTGCGGGAAGATCCCCCGGCTCGCAGCACCCACTGTGAGCGGTGGTGGTGCGTGCACACGCCACACGCGTCTGGGGGTGCCGTTCAGAGCTTCGCTATGACTAGACATTCTGCATCACATTTAAGAAAAATCTCGTCGAAAGCGTAGCTCGCTTCGAAAACGTCGTTACTGTCCATCAACTTTGTGTGGCTCCTGCAAGCGGTCCTCCCGACTCTTTGGGTTTCTGCTCCATTTTAGAAGTCTTAAAATTAAATAATGAATGTGAGTCCAAATCCCAACGGAGGAGTGTCTACGGTACCCAAAGGAAGATGTGCGCAGTCTCCGGGTGACAGACGTGGGCCTGTGATTCTTCTTCAGAGCAACCGTGATAGCACCGAGCCTAATTTTAGAAAGCACCCGGCAGAGCAGCCCACGAGGGTCCTCCCAAGGGCCTGAGAGCGCAGGCAGCGGCAAACCAGCTTTCCCATGGCGAGAAGTGGTCTTGCTTATCTCCTGAGTCATCGACTGGTTTTAGTACCTCCAGCAAGATGATCTTTGGCCTTTTCTCTCTTTTTGATGTAGTTGTCTTTGATAGAGGGAATGTAACCGCACGCGGACTCCACAAGCATCACGCAACAAAATAACGTGCGCCGCTGGCGACGCCAGGAGCACATGTTTGCTTGGACCTTTTGTCAAAATTCCTTTGATTTAAAGAAAACAGAACAGATATCATCACTATTTTTTAAAAAAATGTATTATTTCAGTTTACTGTTGTACTTCAGGCCACTGCCAACTCACATGTTAAAGTCTACTGCACATTAGGAGTGACTGTCCACTAAAGTTAACAGGACCATCGTATTTCTCTCTTCGGGCCTAAGCCGTGCTTCAGTCAAACGACCTCCAAGCACTTTAATCAGGATATATTTAAATCTTTACTCAGGTCGTGTCAAAGAGTTCTCTTTCCAAACTACACGGATGTGAATTCAGTCTTAATTACGTTGCAGGATCTTGCCAGAAAATGTAACCTTAAGCGCTCTGCTACTCCATTCTTAGGGAAGCCCAGATATGAGACATGATATTGCTGTATGATTTCCAAAAAGATATAAAACCTGTCTATTCCTAGATAGTCTCAATTTCATCTGTGACCAAGCCAAATCATCAGAGGACCATACCCTTGATTTCAATATTTTTTAACTGTTCTGGGACTTTTTTTTTGGTAACATCTTTATAGAGATATAAATATTTTGCTCATTTAAATGGGACAATTCAGTGGCATTTAGAATATTCACAAAGCTGTGCAACCATCAACACAATCAATTTTAGAAAACTTTTCTCCTTTGTATCCTTAAGTTATCGCCTCCTACCCATCTCTACCATCACCACAACCACCCCTCCAAGGACCTAGTCCTAAGCAACTACTAATCTACTTCTTGTCGCTATAGGTTTGCTTGTTCTGGACACTTCATATAAATAAAATCAAGTAATATACTTTTTTTTGTGACTTAGCATAGTACTTTAAACGTTCATCCATGTTTTAGCATGTATCACTACCTCATTACTTCTTGTGGCCAAAAAATATGAGGTGATCAAATATATTGTGAATGTTTAAAAACTGAAAAAATTTTATGGTAAAAAACACAATGTAATTAACCCCCCTCAAAAAACTCCCTCTTACTTTGAACACACTTATCACCTAGTTCTTGCCACTTTCTGAAAGGGTTTTGGAAGTCCTCTTTCACGAGCATCTTTTTGTGGCTGTCTTGAGGTTCGGAATTGATTCACATCATTTGTGGTATTTCCTGACAAATAAAAACACGACAGTGTGTCCTTATCACCTTATTCACCACTGAGTAAGTTCTAGCTCTTCCCCAAAGTCAAAATAACCATGAAAGGTAGATGTTTGGATCCATTCAGGGCAAAGGACTTCCAGAACT
This sequence comes from Hystrix cristata, assembly GCA_004026905.1. Classification (NCBI taxonomy): domain Eukaryota; kingdom Metazoa; phylum Chordata; class Mammalia; order Rodentia; family Hystricidae; genus Hystrix; species Hystrix cristata. Next base: position 662 of record PVJO010005380.1, on the reverse strand, counting down.
CCTTCGGAAAGTGGCAAGAAAGAAAGATAAACTTGAGTCATCATAGGAAAACGGATGCACCTCGGGACCATAATGTTAAGTGGAACGATCAGACACACAAGCTTAAATATTGCAGTTTCTCTTGCATGAGAAAAGCAAAATATACACAAAAGATAGATAACAGGAGGCAGGGAGACACTGTAGATATTTCTCAAGTGTGAAAGAGGTCAAGAGATGGAGGGAGGGAAGGGGATAAAAAAGGAGTTAATATGTATCATGTACACGTATGAACTCCACTCAAGGGAAGTGAACATTACGTACTGCATACAGGTACTAATAAAAATAAAATCAGGTGGCAAGAATGATAGGATAAGTGTGCCCAAAGTCAGGAGGAGTATTCTGAGGGTGATTAATGGTAATGTGTCTTTTACTGTAACAACTTCTTTTTTAAAATTTAAACATTCGCCATATGTTTTTTTTTTAAATTTTAAACCAAGAACATGTATTGGTACATTCTACATACAATGGTCACATTCATTACATTTATTCTGTACCTATACATGATGTATCTTGGTTCTCCCCCCTCTCCCCCGCCCCTCCCATCTGCTCCCTCCCTCCCTATTTACAGCAGGTTCATTCATCATTTTCCATATTTTCCCTTTCCCCTCTTTCCCCTGTTGCCT